>PVJX010000812.1:0-206301 GCA_004027295.1 Dolichotis patagonum
TCGGGTCCCAAAGAGACAGCCTGAGATGCTGCTTTCTGGGAGACTTCCTGGGGGTAAAGGGCAGGGCTAGGGACCCAAACAGACCTGGCCCAGATGCCGATCTCCAGGCAGTTCCTTGTGGATGAAGTGCGGGCCTACCAGCCCCAAAGAGTCGCGCCGAGATGCAGGTCTGCGCAGACTTTCGATCCAAACAGCCCAGGACACTCTACGGGTCCGAGACTTTCGGGTCCCAAAGAGACAGCCCGAGATGCTGCTTTCTCAAGTTTTCTCATTTTAAAAATGAGAGTAATGATAACAGTCTCAGTCTTCTCCAGTTTTAATGAAGATCAAATTAGATCATGCCTAGATAGCAATCAGGATCACAACTGCCATGTTCAAATTAGGACAATCCAGGAGAGTCGAAAATATGACTGTTTTCAAACATACTGACCAAGGGCAGGTCAGTAGAGCTGTGCCCTACTGGGAGAGGAAGAAGTTCCCAGCATCCAGAAAGAGACAGCAGCAGGAGAAGGTCTCATTGAGGATCAGTGACCTTCAGCGAAGGGACATGCCTGGCCCCAGGTAAAGGAATGAAGAGAGTAAGAATCCAGAACACACTCTCTTCCTTCCCTCCAGTCTTAACTGTGAAAGGGCAGTGGTGAGACACAAGGTGAGTTTTCCAGGGTGATGAGCAAGGTGCAGAAGGATAGAGAATGAACTCAGAGAGTTATGCAGATGACACCAGCATGGCACACAAAGTGTTTGGGGAGTAGACATGCTGTACACAGACGTTACTGCACACATAACCATAGCCATCACCTTGCCTTCCTGGGTCCAGCCCTGGTCACCAGAGGAGGAAGTGGGGAGTTAGAGCCAGTTGCCATAGTTCAGATGCCCATGCCTTCCACGAGTCTACCAAGTTTTCCTTGAGATGTTTATTCTGTAGAGACAAAGACTTAGGATCAAGGCATCCCAAGATTGGAAAATAAGGGTCTTGAAGATGGCCAAAACAGCTCTTGCCTTGTCCTAGGTCGGTGGAATTCATTAAGTGAAGGAGGTCCATTTTTCTTTTAACAGAAAGTCTTACCTTCTCTTAACTCACAACCAACCTGTCTTCTTCTAATATTCACCCACTTGTTATGGGTCTGAATTAGAGTTCCACAGAACAATGGAATGCTCTTTTTCACAGGACAGCTCTTTGGAGTGACAGTGTAACAGAGTCACAGGTTCTGACACATACCTAGTTAGGCAATTTTTTTTTTTTGTACTTGGAATCAAACTCAGGGCCTTATACTTGCCAGGCAGGCACTGTGTCATTAAGCTGGTTCATTTAAGTAGCTTCATAGCATATACTTACACAAACTGACACAGCCACAGTGTCACTGTGCAATATAATCTTATGGGGTCACTGTTGTATGTACAGTCTGTCATTGACCAAAACAACATGGCTGTCAACATTGTCAACAACATTGACCAAAACCATGTCAACATGGTTGACAACCATGGACAACCATAGTTGGACAACATGCTTGTCCAAGATAGTTGGTGGACAACATGGTCCAACAACATGCACCAAAAGCACATGACTATAAATCAAAATAATTAATCCAACATTGACAGAAAGTCTGCTTCCGGGGAAAGCTGAAACAGATCAGATGCTTTTACAGGTACCGTTAGTAGTTTCTCTTCCAAGAAGACCATCCTGGAATCCTCTCTTCATATGTTTCTATATCTGCCAATGCTAGGAGAGGCTCATTCTTCAAAAGTACAATGATAGATTGACTCTGGGGCTGCAGCATCAGTGATCTAAACTTCAGCTTCATTATTTACTTATTACATAACTTCAGACAAATTGCTTAGACCCATGGACCCTGACTTCCTTGTCTGAATTTTTCAGGGAATAACCCCTAACTCACGGGATCACTCTGAAGATTAAATGAGATGTGTCTGTCAGTCTCCTAGAGTGGCACAAGTGGAGGGGGTCCCGAATAACTGAAAAGCAGCCCCAGGCATCCAGGTTCCTGAGTTAATGCTATCTGTGTGTCCCCTTGAAATCTCAGAGTAGGCAAATCCTACTGTTTGTGCTTCCTACAGCATGGCTGTGTCACCTTATCCCATTTCTATACATATTTAAGTTTCATCAACTGTAAAATGGAAGGAATGCAGGTTTCACAATGGATAAAAAAAGTGGTTCTTAACTTTTCCTATGACTACTATTCCCTGGACACAGTGTCATGAAAGACATCTATTGCATAAACTGAACTTGTGAAGTAAACATGACCTTTTCCTCTACTTTCTCCTAATCAAAGCCACTTTATGTTTCTGAGCTTCCAGAGGACAGCCTTGTTCACTTGGTAATCTCATTTTAACTCTAACCAAAAAATTTAGGATTTTTTTTGAGTCTGAATAGCTTAGTTAAGCACATTATTCTGCATGCATCTTGAAATACTAACAGTGGTTCAAGGTGGTTCAAGGTCAACCACTTCTTCCCAGATTCCCAGATCCTCAAGCTGAAAAGAACTGTGTAAGTTGACTCCTAAAAAGCACTCCAACACCATCATTCAAAGACTCTAACTGGAATGAGTAAGGAAGATCAGCCCCAAACTGAAAGGCAGTCATTAATCCAAAATAAACTGTGGCTTGTTTGGCAAAGGCTGGGCAAAAACAGGGGGATTGAGGTACCCTTAGAATGCTGGCCACCATTAACCAGTGCTATGAATTTGTGTTCCCAGGCAAACATTTTCGCATTCCTCAGCAATAGGAAGTCAGGTCCATTTTCTTCAATTGTCATATACCCTCAGCTCTATGATGTCTTTTCCCAGGGTGTCTACCCACACTTATTCATTCCTTCATGAAGCCAGTTTTGCCCATGGCACATGGCTCGGTTCTTATTCTTGAAGATACAGGGAAGACGCTTCAAGGTCCATGAACTGCACTGCAAAGTTACTCCAGAGCTCGCTTCTGAACATTTTTCCGATGGTTCAGTGATTTAGGATTAAATGTCCTACAAGAGCAGCCCTGGAGCCAATCTATTTCCTGACTGCCTGTCTTCTCAGCACACAAACTCCCCAGATGGAAAAGAACAAGCTGATTACACAGGTCTCATTCCACACAAGCTCCTTCCTCTTTGGTCCTCATTAGAGCCTTCAGTAGTTGGCTCATTGCTAAGTCAAACTTGCAAGAAGCTGTTTTTCTGCCACTTCCTTAGATCTGCACTTAATTATAGCTGTTCTTTCCTGTCCGCCATTCTCCACCATTTCAAACATCCACGTTACCAGTCTTCTGATGTTCTCCTTTGCCACTCATTAGAGTTGAATATTTTGTGCTTACCTCACATCTCTGTCCTCTGCATAGCTCAAGAAGTACTTGAGCTTCTGTCTCTACTATGACATTGCATAAAATAACATTCTGCCCAGTGTGGGACTGAAAATAACTAATATACTATTTTCCATGGAAAGTTCTGCTAAAGTACTGTTCTTCTACCAATATTGATTCCTAGTATCAACCTTTATTAACTTTAATCTTACTCAACTTTAGTCATCACTATCTTGTACTCCTTATGTTTTAATCTTATTCTCAACAATCCATTAGGATCTGTATTTGTAATATTTCTCTGCCTGCCTGAGGCATTCCTTCAGCTCTTAAATGTCACAGCACAATTCAGACAACAAAATCTCTGGTAACCCCAGCCACAGAAAACACGATGTTTTCTGTTATATATCACTGTTTCATCCCAAGTTCAGGCTCCTGATATAACAAAGCAGGAGTCAGCATATAGTTATTGCTGGTGCAAATATTTAGCTCTGCCACTGTAGTGTAAATACAGCCATCAACAATACATAAATGAGTGGATGTGGCTTTGTTTCAATACATTTTATAAAATCCAAATGCAAAAGTTAGACTATATACCATATTTTTCCAACATTTATGACAGAAGAAAATGGCATTTAATTTCCACTGTACTAATTGATCCCAAGATTAATAGTTTCCCTGACTTTATGAAGACCATGGGAGACAGAAGTTGAGGGTATTATGAATTTGATGGTGTGTATGCTACATTGGACAAACTAATTAACCAAATGAACATAGCAGTTAGACATTCCAAGCTAGAATTAGAAAGCAGCCTGGGCTACACGTTTAAAAAAAACAACTGGGAGTCATCAACTACAATGGACTTTAAGATATCCACTTCAGTGCTATCATCAAGTGAGTCCACCTAACTAGGAAAAAAAAGAAGAATACTAAGGGGTCATCACTCTAAGAGGACCTGGAACCAGCAAAAGGACTAAAAAAGAATTAACAATAAGAGACTGTGGTGATGTAGAAGCCAAATGATGAACAAATTCAAGGTGAAGAGAGCAATGAACTAATCTGAAGGGTACTACAGGTGAAACAAGGTGACAATCATTATATTTAGCAATATGGAGGTCACTGCAGACCTTGACCAGACCAATTCCGATGGAGTGGTGGAATTGGAGTGGAGTGACTTCATCACCTGGAGTGACCTTATTGGAGAGTGAGAGGACAGAAACTGCAGGAAATAAGTGTGAGAGAACACTTAAGAGCTCTGCTAAAAAAGGAACAGAGAAATGGGTCCTTCTATTTTTATATTTTTAACATTCATTTTCACATATAAAAATCAACCAGTCATTAATTCCATCTTTGATTTTATTCTTTAAACATCCTTCTTACTCTAATACAACATAATATTCAACTAAATGTGTTTTCTAGCAATCTACTGTTATATATAGACTGGTATAATTATCTCTTTCCCCTTTAAATAGGCAATTTTCCTAATAACATCGATATTTTGTTCAATCTCAACCAATCTAAAATCCATCAGTATTACTTAATATTTAAATATAATCAAATCATTTATATTACTTTATTTCCTGTTCTGTCCCAATTCAATTTTATTTCACCAGCCACAAAACTAAAATGTTTATAGTGTTAAATTATTGTACATTATTTTACAACTTTTTATTGTACAAATCTTTCTTTTTAAATAATTACTTTTTTATCTTTGTAGGTTTAAGCTTCCATACAAAACTTTGAATAACTTTTGTCAAGTTCTAAAACTATAAATGGATAATCATTTCAAGAGAGAACTGATATACAGATATTTATGTAATATTCCCATTCAGAAATAGGGTATTTTTTCAAGTATTCCAGTATTCCTTTGAATACTTCAACATTTTAAAGTTTTCATGTAGGTTCTACATTTTTATTATCTTCATCCTGAACTCCTAAAAATATGCTGACCTATCATGATTGAAATTTTCTTTGTTCTGTATACTACAACTTGAAAATTGCACATATAAAAAACTTACAAATTTTTTGAAACTGATTTCATATCTGGCCCCTAAAACCTCTGGCTAATGACAGCGAGTTTTTCTTTGATGTTCTTGCATACATTTTTTATACTAGTAATTGCATTTGTTTAGAGGTCTATGTGCTTTTATTCTTAGGGCCATAGCTTGTTTTCATTGGCTGGAGGATCTTTTCTCCATCAGCTCATCCTGAAAGCTTGTCCTTCACCTGGGGATTTCATCATCCCATGGCCAAGCTAGATGCCTCCTCTACTTCACATCCCACCCATCTGACTGGCCACATGTCTTCTTATATCTTGACTCTTCCAAATCATAAGGTTTTTATGGGATGTGTACTATCTCAAATGCTTGCATGGAAGAAAGAACAGACTGCAAAGTTAGTAGAACTACAAATACCCACTGAAAAGCCTGAGCCTCCCTAGAGAAAGGAAACAAGTTCAATCTTAATGACCAAGAGAATATGACAAATGAAGGTTTACCCAGATCGTCAGAATATTTGAGAAGTCAAGGGAAGTGAGGAAGTTGCACAGCAAAGTTATTGAAGGCCAGGCGGTGGGAGATACTAAAGGCAGAGAGCCAGAGCCTGAGACAGCTTTGTGAATCTCAGGATAAGAGGAGGAGAAAGTAAATCTCTGATATCTTTTGGCCTAATATATCAGGATGAATTTGACATGAATAGCGTCTTTGGGCTTATGTAGCCTGGCCCTGAGTCCTTTGGTTCAATCAAAGAACACAGTCATAGCCAATAAAATGATGCAGAACAAGCTTCCTATAAAGACTTTTGTCTTAGCAAGGGTTCTCTAGAGAAACAGAACCAGAACTTAGGGCGCCGAGCCAACCAGTAAGCAGCCTACCAGTAAGCAGCCTTCCGCCCTGGTAAGTGACTGTAGTCTGGGGAGTCGCGGCCACCCCAGGGCGGGGAAACAAGAAGCAAGAGCGTCTCCTGAGATCCGCGCCATGCTGGAACTTAGGGTGCCGAGCCAACCAGTAAGCAGCCTTCCGCCCTGGTAAGTGACTGTGGTCTGGGGAGTCGCGGCCACCCCAGGGCGGGGAAACAAGAAGCAAGAGCGTTTCCTGAGATCCGTGCCATGTTGGAACTTAGGGCACCGAGCCAACCAGTAAGCAGCCTGTTGCCTACCGGGGCGCGGGCTTAGAATCAAACATACCACACACCCCCCCATTAACAATTGGGATCCAGGGATCTGGGTATCTCTTAGTAGATGACCATATTTGGTACAGCAAGTCAGGGGAGTTTCCTTCTACTATCTCTGAAGGCAGATATTTTTATCGCCATTTTGCTTTGTCCTGATTAACAGTGTTGCTCTATTCAATGCTGTGTTGATGTGTTCTATAATGTTGTGTATTTCTTTGATTTTGCTGTACCTAGTAGAAGAACAACTATTGTGAAGACAACGAGATATACAATGTTGCCTGTTACTGTTGGCCTGGTGACTTGCTTTGATGTTCTGTGCCAATTTCACTATACTGTCTCAATTGGCTTTATTCCATCCTGTTTTTTTGTAACTGTTTGCAGCCTCACTGTGTGTTCACTTTGTATGCCTTAATTTTGTAACATGAACAGCTATTTCTGGGAGGACAGTATGTGGTTTGTCAACTAATGATTTATGGTTTTTTTCTGAGGTTTTGTATTGTTTCTACCCTTTTTTTTCTGTATTGCTTTTTTTTCTCTTTAAATAAAATTTAAAAAAAAGAGAAACAGAACCAATAAAACATATATGTGTGTGTGTATATATATATATATATATGCATATGTGTGTATGTATATATATGTATATGTGTTTATATGTTTTATTGGTTATATATTAATATATCTAACAGAATCAATAAAATACATAGTAATATAGAATATATGTATTTATAGAATATGTACTAGAATAAATAACATATAGATACACACATTAGATACATACATGCATACATACATACACGCACAAAGATGTACAACTGTGAGAATTGGCTGATGGAACAATGGAGGCCAAGAAGACCAACAGTGTGGTATCTGCAAGCTGAAGACCTTGTCCAGCCAGTCCATGTCCAGAGACCTGAGAACAGGGGAGAATGGCTGTTGGTGTAGTTCCAAGCCTGAACCCAAGGTCTTGGGAACCTGGGGTTGGGCAAGGCAGCCATGAGTGTTAGTCCCAGAGTCTAAAGCCCTTAGAACCAGAAGCACTGATGCCCAAGGACAAGAGAAAATAGATGCCACAGTTCAAGAAAGAGAAAAATCACTCTTCCTCTGTCTCTTTAGTCTACTGGGGGATCAAAGGTTTGGCTTATGTCTACTTATATTGGTAAACTTCTTTACTGAGTCTACTGATTCCAACACTAATCTCATTCTAAGACATCCTCACGGAAATGGCCAGAATTAAAATAATGTTATACCAGCTATCTGGGCATCTCTTACCTTACTCAAGTTGGTACATAAAACTAATCAACACAATCTTGAGTGAAAAAGCTGTTTACTAAAAGAGCCTGCAGGCCAAGCCTGGGCCAGCAGGCTGACTTTAATCTCCACTAGTTAAAAGACAGATCCCTAAAACATCTAAGCTACGTTGGATCTGATAAAGTGATCTAGTGGCTGAGCAAATCAGAGCGAGACAAGGTAAAAATCAGGGTGACTCTATAACACCTGGCCTCAATCGCACACATGTTAAGATAAGTAACAGCAAATCCTTTCCAATTCACAACATCAGACTAGGAAACCAGAATCAGGGGTATCTTTAGTATCATCGCTGTTCCCAAACCCTTGTCACAACATGATTTTTAATCTTCCTACACCTAAATGGTATTTTTCTGCAGAGCAAGTCTGTGTCTGGAGACATGATGATGACATTTAGCCTTTCTTTCCATAAGTGTTCATGTATTCTCCTTAAATCATTTATTCATTCATTCAGGAAATTCTTTTTGAGCCTAGAGTCTTGAAGACACCTTCAAGATGTAGAGTATACAGACAGGATTGGGATACTCTTTCCTCAAGGGACTTATTCAATTCACACCTGGCTTAAAGATATTGACCTGCTTAGGGAAGCAAGCTTAAACAGCTTCACAAAGGAAACTAACTGGTAAGGTACAATCAGGGTCTAATCAAGGATTTCTTAACCCTCCTGCACCTGCTACCCTCATAACTGTCACTAAAAAACTTTCCCAAACATACAGTGAGGGAGTGGATTGGGAGACCCCTTCTAATCCACCATCTGACATGTGCCTTGCACCCATCTCAGACACGGCACCAGGAAGCAATGGAACAGACCAGCCAGGTGGTCCCACCTCCCTTCCTTTCTCACAGTCCCTCAGAGACCCATAAAAATGTCTTGCTGTCTAAGAAGCAGTATGGCAGTTAAAGCAATCACTGGGAAGATGTTTCTGAAATCTCTAAGCAAGTTGCTCATTAACATAAACCTTGGAGAGATCTGCTAAAGTTCAGAGCTTATCTCCAAGCCTGTTTGTTCTCTCTCCACCCAGAGCAGCAGCTGGGCAAGGGATCACCTTCTATGCAAGGAAGCAAATTAAATTAAATTAGATCCATTATGCTAGGACCAACAACAACAGCAGGACCTTCAGCAAAATTAAGATCTTGAAATGAAAACAAGAAAATTATCTTCTGAAAACCTAGTCCTATTGCTCAGTTAAAAAGTGTTGACCATTGAGACTCTCTGTGGCAACTTCACATGAACACGGAGGGGTGAGGGTGAGGGAGGAGGAGTCCTGCAGGGTCTTTTGACAGTCAGGAACTGTGTCTTTTACTTGTTGCTTCATTCTTACAGAAGCACATTTCCAATAAGGTACTTGACATATAAATAGGCCATTTTGGTGAATACAGCCTTTGAAAACCTTTTCCAATAAGAGGATGTCATACTAGCCATGCAAGAGCATATTTATAATCACACAGCATGGTATAGTGGAAAGAATGCCAAGTCTTCCAGAAAATATGGTGGCTTGAGTACCATTTCACAGAACCTCCATCTCCAAAATTGGATGAAAAAGCAAACAAGCGAAAAGAACAAAGATTACACTATCAGCTATGCAGAAAATACCCCAAACTTCATGTCAAAGACATTAAGTGTCATCTGAACCAAAATGAGAGAAGAATCCATGCCCATCTTCCCTTTCAAAGGGAACAGCTCTGTGAAAATGGCTAAAAATGTAGGATAAATAGAGCAGCTCGCTGACAGCTCTTAATTTGAAGGGAAAAAATTGGGACACTGTTGCTAAACTATGGGATAGACGTGAGCATTTCACCTGGAATTTGTGTCCTTTTACCCTCCAATGACTGACATAACTCCCTCAGTCTCTCTCCACTATTGCTTATTGGAAGAAACTGTCTCATAGGAGGTTTTAAATAGGCAAGTAAAACACAATGAAAGGATCTTTAAAAAGCAAAACACAAGGCCTATGAAATAGAAGAAATGTTTCTCAAGGTGGCTAGTGAACTATGAAATAGGGGAACAAATCAAAGCTTTAGAAAACACCCAAAACCTCTAAACCAGGACTTGCTGCTGACCCAGTGAAACTGAAGGCAGTGTCAGACTGTTAATATATTTACAAACAATGCCTAGACACAGAACTCCCAATAGCTCTTTGACAGTGCCAGCAATCTCCCCCATCCTACGGGAGGAGTCAAACTGTGCCTGGTTACACTGACAGAGCAGCAAAAGAAAATTCATCGTAAGAAATTTAGATCAATAACACAACCATGTGATTGATCCCTACACTGTGGCCAAGTAAATGGAAAGCAGATTTTTTTTCCAAAGCTCTCAGACCTGTGCACCGTGTCACAGTCCTGTATTCCTAGGAACCTGGAAGCTAAGGTAGGAAGAAGGCAAATTCAAGGTTACTTTAAAACTTAGACCATGTCGCAAAATAAAAAATAAAAGGGCTAAACACGTAAATCAGTGGTACAGCACTTGGCTGGCATGAATGAGGCCCTAGAATCAGTCCTCAGTGGTGCAAAACAAACAGACAAACAAACAAGCAAACAAAAATGCCAAAAAAGTAGTAATCATAAAGTTAATACCATGTCAATTTGATGTGTCTTAGTTACTTTTCTTATCACTGAGACACAATACCAGACATATAAAGTTAAGGGAGGAAAGGTTTATTTAGTTTACAGTTTGTAAAGGTTTGAGTCCATAATCAGTCGACTCTAAGGCAAGATGACATAGCAGAGAGAGGTATCTCAGAGGAGAAATAGTCCATAGCAAAGCAGCAGCAACAGCAGCAGCAGCAAAACAGCTTTCTTTCTGGCCCTTAATATTCCATCCAGGCTAGAAACCTATTGATTTATAACACCCATATGCAGGTTAGGGTTTCCATTATCCACACCCTTAATCCCAGTATCACACCCTTAATCCAATTCACACACACTAATTCAACTACCTTCAAAACTCCCCACCTTTGACCACACGACGCATTTAGATACAAACCACAAAAACATGCGAAGATTATTTAAAAAAAAAAAAACCTCACTATGGAAAAATAGATGCTCCAGGAAACATAAATAGACAATTACTTTGTAATCTCAACAAAATTCAAGAGAACAGGAGCTGTACAAAAAAAGCCATGCCAAGATGAGAGGACGTGATGGTTGTTTCAAAATTGGGACTACATTAGCTTCTAGACAACCTCACAGGTGTCCATACTGAGGAAGGATAATCTCTTAATGAACACAAGACCTACAGTCCCTGACCATGTGCCGGTAACTATGTGCAAAATCTACACACTCTTAGAGCTGGCAGGACCCTTAGTCTCCTTTAGTACTGGGACAATGAAACCAAGGTCACAGTATATTTAGTAAGAGACAAAGCTACCACTTGAGATAGATATATCTACACATGAAAGAAAAGGGAAAGAGAAAAGAGGGAAACAGGAGAGTAAGCGGATAATTAGAGCCACAGATGGGTACAACAGAATAAACGCTGAGTAGTGAAGAACTCACTGAGGACCAAATGTGAACACTTGCTTCAGTTCCTTGGGGTACGTGCCTAGGAGTAGATGATAGGGTCAGGTAGTAGCTGGATGTTTAACTTTTTGAGAAGCTGTCAATTGTTTTCTGCAATGGCTAAACCACACTGCATTTCCACCAGCAATGTACAAGTTTCTACTCTTAGCTCCGATGCTTACTATGCTGGTGGTTTTAGACAAGTCGCTTCATTTCTTTGAGCCTCAGTTTCCCCATCTCAGAAGAGGGGTTAGGATTAGCTATCTTATTTTTGCCTGTAGCTTTTTTATATTCACACATCCTTTCATCCCCTCCAAACGTTGCCCTTCTGCTGCCCACATCTGTTTCCAAACATTCTCTGACAGTGTGAAGTGCTGTAATGGATAAGTCCTGGCTCTGCTCCTTCTGAGAATGGGAATTATCTTAATGCATGTCCCCGAGTTATATTAATGCTTTTCCATTTCCATACATATCACTCAGAGTACTTTTTCCCCCTTGTCTATTCTTTTTACCTTTTTGCAAGCATCATCTTATTCTGTCTGTTGGCTGTCAGCTTTTCTCTCCAATCTTTCGCAGAGTTGCCAGATTCTTGGCTATTTCCCCACCCTCAGCTCATAACTATTTTTCCCCCAAGCTCAGCAACTGCTAAGTGGTCTTTGTGAAATCCTATTAGGATAATCTCCCTGCCCGTGTCTCCTCTCAGGGAGGCTGCCTATGAAAACCTCAGCTGCCTTGCTCCCCCGACCTGTGCATCATAGGCTGGCTCCTGAGTCATCCAAAAATGTACGTATTCACAAAACATGTTTATGAGAGCTCTTGCAGCTGTCAAGTGTTGTAGCCCATAGGCAACGGTTACACTCACTGGAGATGTAACTCAGATGTCATCTCCTGCAGACAGATGACTTGTTTACCCGGGACCCTTATTCCCTAACACAACTCCAGAGATGAGGAACCAGGCCCCTCTCTACTCTTTCTGTTTGCTGTTTATTTACTTCTCTTCTCTCTTCTCTTTCACTTTCTCTTTCTTTCTTTGTCATTCATTTGTTTCACTGGAGTGTGAGCTTCACAAGAGGAGAAGCCATAGTAGCTGATTCAGATGCAACCCCAATGCCTAACATAGTGTAGTCTTCAGTATGTCTGTTGATTCAATATATTCCTCTTCCGTGATGCTGATCAATGTCTGCCTATCCAATTACCTATTAGACCCAGAGTTCCTATGGAACAGACTGGAGTTTATTTGCTATAGTAAAATGGTAAGGAAGACATTATTCCAAACTACTGTAAGAGGAGAGAAAGATTAAGTAAAGATGGCTAGGGATTCACAGCCCAAAAGCAGAGCAAATGGATTGTAAAACACTGAGAGAAGACAAGGGTCGAAGGATTCGTGTTAAACTGACTTAACAGGATTCTTGTGGAATGCCAGACAGGGTAACCAGATACTGCTCTGTTCTAAATAGTTATGTACTTCCAAAATTCATATGGTAAAATACTAACCTCCAGGATGATGGTTTTAAGAGATGGAGTCAGTGGAAGGTGATTACTTTATGAAGGCAGAATCTGCATGAAAGATTAGTATCTCCACCTTGAGGCCCTAGAGAGTACACTGCTTCATCCACCATGTGAGGACACAGCTAGAGGGCATTATATGTGAGGAAGAAGGCCTTCATCACATGAAATCTGCTGGTGCCTCCATCTTAAACTTTTCAGCCTCCAGAACTGTGCAAAATAAATTTCTATATTTATAAGCAATTTAGTTTATGGCATTTTGTTATAGCACCCTAAAGACCTTAAAACAGTTATCAAAAGTGAAGGAAAGATTCTTGCCAAATGAACTTAGCAGGATTCTTGCTAAAACTGTTCTACACAAGCCAATGCCTAGACAGGGGTCAGGGTCAAGACCAAATTGAGAAGGGATCTCAGGAGAGTGTAACTAAAATATGGTCAAGCAGAAAGTCTTTGTCACCCAAATTCCTGACCCAAGTCTTGTCCACTATGCTGTCAGACCTAACTAAATGCTTGCCAAGTCAACCTGAGCATCCATTCTTAGGAGCAGCCCTGGTTAGCTTGAGCAGGGGATCAGAGCTCTCTCTCCTTTGCTACTTCCCAAGCTGAAATAACAAGAGAAGATACCCCAGTGGTATCCAAGGGGCTCATCAGGGGGACAGAAAGGGAGAAAATGGGATAGCCCCAAATTACTCAAGAATATGCAACATTTGTAAAGTGTTTTATAACTCCAAGGCTTTCCTAGGCCAATAAATGATCATCACAGCCACCGTGTGAAGCAAACTGATTTACTTCTCCAAAATATGAATGGAGTAACACTTTGTGAGATCAACCAAAATTGTTCATTTTGCAATTATCTCTGGAGATTTTGTTGGAATAAATTTTCTCACCAGAAATAAATTAAAAAATCATTTTTGACATGCATATTTCATGTTTTTGACTGCAATTAAACTGACTTCCCTGAATACTAATACCAATTTGTATTTATATCAACAGTATTTCTCAGAAGTCTTATCAATACAGAAATATGTTTAATGGATCACTTGTCATTTTTATTGACTTAGAAAAGCTCTTTACATATGAATGACATTGATTATTTGTGATATATATACATATATATATGGATATATATATACATATATATGTGTATATATATATATTATCAGAGCTCAGTTTCATATGGATCTTTCATCTTGTTTATGGATTTTGGAGGTAAACATATAATTTTTTTCTTTATTGCTTCTACTTACAATGGTATCATCAAAAAACTATACTCTGAAAGATCATTAAAATGTTCATTTATGCATTATATATCTTAAATACTTTCAAATAGCTTACACTTAAATGGAATGCATTTCATTTATCTAGAATATATTTTGGTATACAAAATGAAATGAACAACTCTCAATTTAGCTCATACCTAAATATGGTGGCTTATCATTCCAGTTTTATCCTGACATCTCACTAATTGAAAATATTGTTTATCTATAAAACACACACATGTCCTCATCATGAACATACGCATGTATATCCATATATTCCTTGATTTTAGGGAAATATTTGCCCTATGTGTGTCTTTTTGGACTGGTGTACACTAATTGAATTATTTTAGTTTCAGAATATATTCCAAAACTTTAGAAATAGAAATCTCCCTCCATTATTTCCTGCCCACATTTTCTTTAGCATTTTAACCATTCATTTTTATAAACTTTAAAATCATTTTATAACATGACTTATAAGTTTCTACTGTAACATGCATTATTTATTTTAAATTAAATCCATAAGCTTTAAAATAGTAAGTCTTCATATCTAGAACCGAGATATAGCTGTTTATTTATTTCTCCAGTTTTGCTTTATAGCTGTTTTTTAAAGTTCTTATATATTGCCTCTTGATTTAACTCCTCAATTTTTAAAATTTTTTCTGCTTTTATATAATTAATCATTTTTATATTAAGTTTCCTAATGGCTATTACCAAGATTTAGGAAATGGTTGATTTTCATATATTTATTCCCTAACTAGTCACCTTGGTGGACTCTTTCATTAGGTTGTAATGGTTTTTCATTTATTTCTCTTGGGGTTTTTGGTAGATAATAATATCCTTTGTGTATTGGTTACTCTTCTCTTGTTGAGGCAAAATACCTGATAACCAAAGTGAAGCAAGGCAAGGTTTATTTGTTACAGTTTTGGGGATTTCAGTCTATACTCAGCTGGCTCCATGGTAAACAGCAAGAGCAAATGGCCATGGTAAACAGCAAGAGCAAATGGAGCAAAAGAGGTAAGACTTGGTTTCTTCTCGACTTTACGCTGTATGTCAGCTCCACCCCTGGGTGGGCGCAGCACTCACCCAGGGTGCAGCAATCCCAGTGCTAAACAACAAACCAATCACAGATGCTAGATTCAGCCACACCCATGATTGCATGTGGCTTGGGGGAACAATCCAAACACAAACCATAATACTTTGCAAATAGTAATTTTATCTTTCCCACAAATACATTTTCCATTAGTCACTAGAATTCCCTGAATAAATGTTAAATAATTTTAATAATGAGTATTCTTATATTTTCAGTCTATGGGTTGTTGATTTGGAATATATATATTCTATCACATTAAGATAATTTCTTTCTAGGTCTTTCAGGATGGGAATTATTCTAAACCCCCTCCACCATCACCACTCTGCCTCATCAATCCAGATGCAGTTTCTACTGTCCACTATGTTCTGAGAATCTTCTTTGGTCTTTATCCTCCAGATTCCCTTAGATATCTATTCTGGCTAAGTCTGGCCAATGGTCGGCCCTGGTAGAAAACCAGAGAGTAGCTATGGTCCTCTACAGTCTAACAGCAGCCCCTTAGCACCATTTCCTACCCTGGCCTACAGATAAATAGGTAATAATGGCTCTCACTGTTTTCAGGCCCTAGATACTCCACCATTCCTTGTGATTGTCCTTAATGTTGATCCTACCTCCATTTGTCTATAAGTCATTTATCTGTCGCCTGGACTTTCCTTAACTGATTGACAAAGTAGGACTCTGTTGAGTATTTTAAAATATCTTCAGCACCTAAAAATAACTAAAATATTTTCTCCTTTGTCATATTAATGTGATATTAAATCATTCATGCATTCACTTAAGAAAAAAACTTGAGTACTTACTATGCATTGGTTGCATTGGAAGACAATGAGATTAGAACTGGAAACAAAAAGAAAACCAAACCAGACAAGTCCTCAACCATTCCACTACTTTAAGGGAAAAAGATCCTCAAACAATTAAATAAAATACACAAATATTATGATAGGGGAAAAGAGTGTCTTGATACAAAGAATAGGAGATAGAGACATATATTAAAATGATGGTCAAGAGAATGAATCTTACAGAGGCAATATTTAAGTTAAAAAAGAGCTGGGGAAGAGTCTTGAGCAAGTAGTAAGGCCTGCATACAGGAAGGAATCTGGACTGACAGGTCTTGCTAGCAAAGGGGAGTACAGTAGACAATATGAAGAGACAGATACACAGGGGTAGATCAGTAGTATCAGGCAGAAATACAGCACAAGCCACATTTGCAATTTTAAATTTCTCATCAGCCATATTTAAAAAGTAAAAAGAAATAAGTACAATTAATTTTAATATATTTTACTTAGGCTGATACAGTCATTTCTCAATACCCAGAAATCCCTGCAGTGACCAAAACTCTCAGATGTTGAAATACTTTACGTAAAATAGTATAGTACTTGCATATAATCTACACTCCTTCCTATGCACTTTAAATCAGCTCTAAATTGTTTATAATACCTAGTACAATATAAATACTTGTTACATAGGGAATGATGACAAGGAAAAACAGTTTGTATATATTCAGCAAGGATGCAGTTTTTTTCCCCAATAATTCCTATCCACAGTTGGTTGAATCCACAGCTGGTAGAACCTACAAATACACAGTTGGTAGAACTCACAAACAGAGACAGTCTAACTGTATATATCTAAAGTATTACCTTGTCAACATTTAAACAATCTGAAAATTAATAAAATATTTGACTTTCATCTTTTGTGCTAAGTCTTTGAGATTTGTGTGTGTGTGAACTTTACATTTTTCTCATTCAACTTGGCCACATTTCAAGTGCTCAATGGCCACATGTGGCCGGTGGCCTCTGTACTGATAACATGAGGCTAGATGAGGATAGTCAGGCCTGGTGAGAAGGCTTTCCACGGTTAGGAGAAGCAGGATGCTCAAGATTCACCTCTCCTGCTGTCAGCATCGTGTCTGGCATTCTGTAGGTGTTTGGTGAGTGTTTGCCACACAAAAGGAGAGAGGAGTGACAGAACAGATGCCAGGTTCCTGAAGCCAAAAGGGCCCACCAAGGCCACTCTGTTACTTTAGGAAGCTGGACCTATCGTGTGTCCTCAACTGAGAGAGAGCAGCTGTGGTCCACCCAGAATGTCTCCTGTTGTGTGAGGTGTTCAGAGCTGCTTTTCCCATGGCCGGTGCTTGGCACAGCTGCTCCCTTAATTCAGAAAGATCACGTCTCACCATATGCCAGAGCGCAGTAGGGAGGGAGCCCATTAGTATTCATTGTGCAGAGCTTTTCATTTGGAAAAGCACCTCAAATGTGCCGATCCACATTGCTTTGCTTCATTTTTCAACATTCATGAGTGTAATTGCATTTATTTTTCTCGTCAAGACTGCAAAACAAGTGACAATTTACTATATTACAGCCCATATTGGCTGGGTTTGCAGTCACAACAGTTCTAATCTGCCCTCACAGGGACTGGGTGGCTAAGCATGGGGTGGTTGTAGCTAAGAGCACTATATTTCTTTGACACAGGAAGTTTGGGCCCACTTTGCTTTTCAAAGTCATAGTAATGGTGACAACAACAAATGCATCAGAGACTGAGCTCTCGAAATGTGTTCACCTCCACTATCTTGACGGCTTCTTACAGAAATCAGATGAGGAAGACGTGTACTCCCATTCTCATTTCATAGAAGACACTGAGCTTCAGTGCAGTCCTCAGTCATATCTAGTAAAAGATTCATGAATAACAAATCTGGATGCATGTGACAGGAAACTGTTTCCTCAATGGCGTCACATGGTAGTACTTGAACTCAGACAAAGCATGAGGTCTTACAGTTCTGTTGGTGGAAAGTAGGCCTGGTCTTACAATTTGATAAACCCAAAAAGCCCTGAGTATCTGGGACCACTTGGAAGTCTAGTTCCTTGAGTCTATTCTGCAAAATGTTAGCTTTCAGGAGAGAACTAGAAACGGGTTACATACCCCTGCTGGAGGGTTCATGCATGTGCAGCTCTGTTTGTATATATAAATAAGGGTGAGGAAATATGGTCCAGCCTTGCAGATAGAGATGATTCACTTGTGGAACAAAAATGTTCCACAAAATGCTCATTGTGTTCAATGCCTGGTTGCCAGATCATGGGCTTTTGGAAGGTGACAGGATCACAAGGGTTTCAACCTCATCAATGTATTACTCTGTTGATGAGTTCATAGCTTAATGGGCTTGCTGGGAGGCAGGACCTAATTGGATGAAGTGGATCACTGGGGACATGGCTTTGAAGGGTACCTTTCATTTCTGGGCCTTTTCTGGCTCTGCTGTCACTCTTGCGCTATCTGGTTTCTGGCTGCTGAGAGAGGAGCAGTTTTGTTCTGGCACACGCTCCTATCTTCAGGATGTGCTACCTCATCTCAGACCCACAACGATGGGGAAGGAGACCATGGACTGCAACTTCTGAAACTGGGAGTCAAAATAAACCTTTCCTTTTTTTTGAATTGTTGCTTTCAGGTGTTTCGGAAAGCTGACTTACAGATCTTTTTCCCCCTTGTAAACAGAAATCCAAGTCTATGAAGCTAACCAAACTACAGATCACAGATTCTCATAAATTCATAAGTATTTTGTAAGTGATCAGCAGGAACCACCTGTAAAAGCTGGTGCATTTTCTAAAACTTATTCCCTAAATAAGATTAAAGTAGTAAGCATGTCAATACTGTTGACACCCTCCCCTCGTCTTTCAGGGTTTTATGGAGTAAACTAGCCTTACTCCCCAATTCTTAATTACATCATGTGAGAGTTGAGAAGAGAGACACACAAAGATCTAGTATTGTCTTGATGCATCTAAGTGAACCAAGCAGGCCATAGATACAGACAATTGTTACCAGATAGCATGATATCACTTCATCCAGATGAAAACTTGGGGTCCAGCAATACCCCTCCATTTCTCTGAAGCAGGTAAAGACAGTTAGGGAGTCACTATAGAATCTAAAGAGGCAGGTGCTGATGGGTGTTCAGGAAGTCCCCCCAACCATCTGACCAGGTACTTCGCTCTACAAGGGACCTCTTGTTCTATTTCTAGTCATCCTCTGCAGACTCAGTAGCATCCTCTCACCCAATTATATCTGATTCCCCTGAATCCACTCTTGACATTTTCAAGAGAAGGCCCAACTTTGAACTCTCAGCCCCAGGTCACACCTAAAATGATCATATCTAGCTGTTCGTTGTCCTGCTCCTGAGCCTCAGGAAGCACACAAACAGGACCCTGTGATAACTTCTCAGTATAAGGGACTTAAGAACTTCGAAGGACCTTACCACCCACAGTCACCATCTAGTGACACAGCACATTTTCAGCACACAGGCCTGACAAATTGTGATGGTTAATTGTGTTGTATCAACTCTACTGGATTCAGAAATGCCTTGCATGTTAGTGAAGCACACATCTTAGTGCACGTGTAAGGTGTTTCCAGATATGACTGGCATGCAGGCCAGCAAACTTGGGCAGTGGGGGCATCCACCCTGATTGTTAGTGGCACATCCAATAGTGAAGCCTGGATGGAGTAAAAGGGAGAGGAAGAAGTTGATCCACATTTTTCAAAGCTCCATTATGCTTGAGCAGGTGCATCTTTTACTGTTGCGCTCACCTGTGAACTTCACACTCCAGGTTCTCCGGCCTTTCAACATAGCCTCAGACCAGTGACTCTAGGGCATTTCTAGACTTTTGGTCTTGGGCTGATGCTACACTGTTTATTTCTCTCATCTTGTGACTTTCATCTTCTTGGACTGAGCAGCTACTGTATTCTCTGACTTTCCAGCATGCAGCACCCCCCCCACACAGACCCGGTAAGCCTAACTAATAAATCCCCTTGCAAATTCTGTACCACTAGAGAATACTGACCAATACATTAGTGTTTCAGGGGACACGGCAGCCCCATGGCAAGTCCCAACTCTAAGTCAGTGCAGGAAAGAGACACTTGGAAGTGACAAAGATTTTATGAGCCCATGCACCACACATTTGGCTGTTTGCTTTCTCTTATGTCATTTCATCTTATAAGTACCAATTACACTAATTTCATTTTATAGATTAAAGAAAACCCCAAACCAAAGAAATACAATAGCTTTGCCCAAGGTCCTCCATGAAAATCCTCCTGTCTAGTGTCCTCTAACTTCGTGTGGCTGTGTGCTTCTGGTATCCTTCCTGAAAGTCAACTAGACAGTGACTCAAGAACAGAATTTATTGATGTTTCATTTTGAATGCAGGAAAGCTGCCTTTTGATTCAGGCAAACAACCTTTCTGTTATTATTTTCAATATTGTAAAGTCTGAAAACCTCATATAAAGTCTAAAAACCAGGCCAATGCTTTGTTCAAAATGGCCAAAATCAGATAATCATTACATTAAACACAGATGCTAAGTGCAATGTTTCTTCTAATCATTACTATAGCTCAGAAGAGAAAAATCAGATTTGTTTTTTAGAGGTTGAAACTACGCTCAGAGTGGCACTTGGGCTCCCCAGCCCCCTCTGCACTGGGTCAGCCAACCCCACAAGCACTCAAGACTCGCTTGCTCTTGTATGGTAAAGACATTGCGAGTTCTTTGTTTGCAGTCATGAATAAACTGTGCCACAGAAGAAGAGCATCACATCCTGAGTGATAGTAGAGATGGGAAAATTGCATGTGTTTCTGCTCCCAACCTTTCATTGTATGGGTAAGGACCCTAGGGCCCAGAGAGATTAAGTAACTTGCTCCAGCTGCACAGCAGGGCAGCAAGCGCACAGCTCAGGTCTCCTGAGATTTGCTGCGCGTTATAATGTGGACCACAAGTGTGAATGTCAGCCATCTCAGGTGTTTTGTTTCCTTTACACCTGATTTGCAGGAGTTTAACCTGTCAATCAATCTTCTCCTAACTCACTAACTCCATATTAATTGAAGGTATCTTGTGTGCCACAGCCAGTTGTGGGGGCTGAAGACATGCAGCTGTGAACAGAAAAGTTAATTCCTGCTCTCATGGAGCCTATAAAAAGTTGAAGGAAAGGGATGTCAAATGTGAAGTACCATGTCATGCCTCTGTATTGATCTGTAGAGCTGCCTGGCCTGGGTCAGGGGTGGAAGCACAAGGGAATTTGGGGGTTTAGTGGTTCCCAAGGCACAGAAAGAATGTAATAGTTAGAGGATGGTAAAGTGAGTAGATGAAGGAAAGAATTGCAGGGTACAAGAAATAGAGCCCCCCAAGTAGGTTATCCCAGGGCACCAGCCTCTGTAGGAGCAAAAAGAAGGAAGGGATCCATGTTCCCAGTGGTACCCAGCATTCCCCACACTTCTCCCAAAGAACTCTTCCAGTATCCCTCAGGCTCTTATTCCTGCCCCGTAGCCCAGAGTGTGGAAATACCTACAGTAACATTCTAGAGCACCTCTCAAAGGTTCTACTATTTTCCAGTAGCATCATGCTGGGACAGAGCCTTTAGCAGACCTTTGCAGAGCACTTAAAATCCAAACTATAGCATGCACAATTCAGAATATGGTACCTTCAGAATTCAGGTATGACGTCACCACAACATCAACACAGGTATCCATGTGTGTATTAGAATAGGCACGTTTTATCTAATAATATATATTCTGATTACTGATTATTTTTTGCTTTTCAAAGCCATATTTAGGACATTTGTTTGTAACAACTATAATCACTTGTCATTACTCAGTTATCTCTTCCAGAATAATTACTAAACCTGTGTTTAATTCCCTGACCTTTTTTTTTTCATACCAATTCTGCAATTCCTGTAAACATCCCAAACTAGCATTGATTGGGGTCATCACAGGCTAATGCAGTTTTCCCAATTAATTTTGTAGTTTTAGGTGCATGAGAGACCATCTCACAATATGAGACACTGGCTGAGTAGTTTTACAAGAGCTATTTAGAGGCAGAGATTTGCCTTTTATCTGGGCATATATTTTAGCTTTTTTCTTCCCTCACAGCCATTTCTTAAATAAACCTTTGTACATCCACCCAGCAGCACACTGTGCAACCTTGGAAGGTGAAAACTAGCTCTGACTATTGCAGTGTGAAGAGACCAGTGGTGAAATCCCATTCAGGGATTGAATCATCATTCAGAATACTATACTTTCAGAATTCAGGTATGGTGTCACCAAAATGAACATCGACACAAGGATTCATGTGTGCATTAGAACAGACACCTTTATTTAACAGTGTATATTCTGATCACGTTGTCTGTTTTCTTGCGAAGCACAGACTAGACCCAGATTTCCCCAGGCCAAATCCTGGCTCTGCCATACGCCAATGGTAACTTTGAGGAAATCAAAGCCACATCAGAGGACTGCTGTGAGGATGAAAAATTTAATGTATTTGAAGTGGGTAGGATAGTTTCTACCACAAACAATGCACTACAAAACTATTATTTCTCTGTTAGTGTTATTATTGCAATACACAGATAGTCTCTCTTTGTCTTCCTCCTTCTTCCCCTCCCCCACATCCCCTTTCTTCCTCCTTCCCCTTCTCCTTTTCCCTTTTTCAGCACATACCAATCTGTTAACAGTGATATGTAGGCAAGCTGAGATGAGAGTGGAGAGAGTTAACAGGTATGTACAAACTCAGCATTTTTTTAAGAATTAATACACACGGGCCGGGGATTTAGCTCAGTGGCTTAAGCGCCTGCCTAGCAAGCGTGAGGTCATGAGTTCGATCCCCGGTACCAAAAAAAAAAAAAAAAAAAAAAAGAATTAATACACACTTTATCATTACAGAAGAAAAATATAACAGTGGCAAGATGGAAGCATAAGAAGTTATAGCATTCAACCAATCAATAATAATATTAGGTGCAATTAAGGAAACTTAAAGGCCCATATGTCCAGATCACTTTAATGTAAACATCACATTAAAGGAATAGAAGCCTGGTTTGGGATGCCTTGACTTTTTTCTTGGGTGCCTCTCATGCACCACCTCCACATGTTTTTGAGTATGTACAAGGCACAGTGCAAAGGGAGACGTAATCTCCAGTGTCCTTTTATTTCCCACAACGATCTTGGGATCAATGTCAGAGCAGAAGTACTCAAAACAGCCTGGCCCTGGCACCGTGGCCCCTTCTGGACTCAGCCTCTTCATGCTGAGTACATACTCAACGAATCAAAGCTAAAGATGCCCAGGGTGCTGTGAAAATACTAAAGCAGCAGCACAGCCCTCCTGAAGTCACTTCTCTCTGATTTCTCACCGACACTGGAGTTCCTGTGTCACATAAGGCACAAGGTATTCAGCCCACATCTCGGAGTAGTTCCCAACCCTACTGGGAAATCAGAGATATCAAGACATGATAAAAACTTTGGAACCAATGCACAATGGACAGAACAGTACTTTGGGTAGTCAGGAAAGGCTTCCTGGAGGAGGTGGCCTCTGTGCAGGGTTTTAGTATAGGCAGACAGGAGACAGGAAACATTCTCCAGCCAAAGGAGCTAGCAAGTACAACAAAAAAAAATACTGGTGTTAGCTGCAGAGCTTGTGATTGAAATAAAAAATTTAACAATGACTTTCTCAAAACTAGGAATGTCTTGGATGAATATTAGGAAGCTCATCATGAAGGGGAAAGACTTGGGATCAGGTTTAAAAATCAAGCAGACAATAAAGCAGTTGTGGACAACCAACTAGTAGGGAGTCCAATCATATCTTTTAGGCCAAACACTGTGGTCTGATCACCACTGCCACTGGAAAACCCACTTCATCAATTTCTGGCCACTGGTTTTTCCTTCCCAGAGAAGTTGTGGGCAGATGGACCAAACTAGCTGCATCAGGTCACCCGTCCAGCCACACCCAGGTGCCAGGAAATGAATATCTGGCACCTTCACTTTCCTGGGAGCCTTGCATTCTACCAGGACTCATCATAATGGGATATTCTCCAAGTCAGCAAACAGGTTTTGAAATGAAACCCTCAAACCCAAATCTAGAGAAAAGAGGACAGGGCAGAGGGGCAGGAGGAAAATGAAGAGAGATGCTAGGGTCATAGCATGAGAAAAGTTCGATTATTAATAACAGCAACTCACTTAGCATTTACACCCTACCTTGTAAGTCTTGGCATGCTAGTTATAGATATAAATAACATTCTACCCTTGTCCACAGGGGAACAGGCAGTAACTTGGTGTACAGACTAAGAACCAATTTGCTAAGTCATCCAATGAGCACTGGAGGGCCCATCCTGCTTTTGACAACTGATGTCCACATCTACTGGCCAGCACCTGGACCACTGTGGTTGATACTATTTCACACATAGGTCCTCTAATCCCTGAAGGTCTCCATCCAGTACCTATGCCAAGAACTATAACAGGGCACCACTAATCCAGTTTTGTGTCTTGTGCTTCAGGATTCACATGGCATTTTCTCAACCATCATCTCATGGCCAAATTTCCAGCATTACATGTTTGGCATATAAGCCATT
Source organism: Dolichotis patagonum (assembly GCA_004027295.1). Taxonomy (NCBI): domain Eukaryota; kingdom Metazoa; phylum Chordata; class Mammalia; order Rodentia; family Caviidae; genus Dolichotis; species Dolichotis patagonum. The sequence continues at coordinate 24,476 of PVJX010000812.1, forward strand.
CTGATTTGGAATACACAGAGAATAAATACAGCTTTGTAAATGAAAGAAAATTTGGTAACTCCTACTGGAGATGCACACAGAGCTAGGTGCACAAAAACATTCCCTGTAATGTGCTTTAGGAACAACTAAACGAAAATTACATATGCAATAATACGGGGTGGTTAAATAAATAGTGGAACAGCCATTGGAATGGAAAACCCTGAAGCTTTTTTAAAAAACATGCTTTTGAGGAATATTTAATGACATGAGAAAAATGCTACAAAACCATTAAATAGAAAGATATTTATGTAAGTTTGTATGCATGTGTGACTTTCATTTTGTTTTTGTAGCTAGCTCTATTGTGCACATTCTCTTCAATGAATATGTATTATTTTGGCATCATAAATCATGACTGCAAATAGAAATCATTTTAAAACATACTTAGTTGATGATGACACTGCATATATTTCACTAGCTGGAATTTCAAGCTTACTTCCTCTGCCACATGCAACTCACATAACCTTGGACCAGTCATTTGTCTGGGACTCAGTTTTCTCCAAAATAAAGTGGTCACAATGTCTCTGAACTCATGCAATAGAAGGAGGTTTATTAGTTGAATATTGTAGGGAAAATATCTGCTCCAATTCTTGGTTACAGTGGACACTAAATGTGAGCATCCCTTAAAAGAAAGCAAAGTTTCCAACACTTCCAGGATACTTTGGTCTGTTCTACTTTGGAAAAGGTACACTAAGCAGCTGGTAGGGTCCGAGTAAAGGAGTGGGATTGGCTGGGGTCGCTGTTTTCTAGAGCTATTCTAACAACTCACTACAAACTATGTGGCTCAGGACAGAAAATGTTTATTTGCTCATTGTTCTGGAGGGTAGAACCCTAAAAGCAAGGTTGGGTGGGCTATGTTCCTTCCAGAGGCTCCACAAAAGAAATTTCCTTGCCTGATCTAGTTTCTGTTATCTACCAGCTACTCATGGCCTTTCTTGGCTTGTAGCAGCGCCACTCCAATCTCTGCCCCTGCCTTCACAGCCTCCTTCCCCATATGTCTGGATGACTCTGCCTCCACCAGTCATGCTAGATTAGGGTCCAGTGTGATCAATGTGGCCTTAACTTGATTACATCTGTGAAGATCCCATTTCCAAATAAGGTCACATTAACAGCAACCCGAGGTTAGGGCTTCAACTTGTCCTTTGAGAGGATACATATGAGTCCATGACAGACAGTAATCCTCTCACTAGAAACATCAGCAGCTAGAACAAGGCGAGGACTCATAGCAAAGGGGACAGGAGCTAAGGAAAGCTCAGAACCATCCGGGAAATGATGCCTGCTTCTGCTACAGGCTGATGGGCTGAAATGGTCCAGTCGCCATCTGCGAATATATGGACATTCCCTCTGGATTTTCCCTGGTCCTTGTCCCTTTCCATCGGGTTCTGTATTTCTCTTCTCTAGCAAAGTATTCAGGAGAAGCAAAGAGAAGAAGCTGCTTAAAGACACCCGTTTTATTGTTGTCATTTTTGCATTATGAAAATCTAAATTTACTACAGAGAATATGCCCCAGATTACAGATAGAGTTTGCCTTTAAGGAGTGAGGAGGGGAGACAAAAAATTCCTACCCTAGAAAGATCACAGGACAGTGTCCATTGTTCCCATGCTGCTCAATGGCAGTTGAGAGACAGGAGTTCCCAGAAGGGATGTTGGGTGGGTCCCTGGGGCTGGTGAAACCCATATAAGTGCTTGTTCCCATCCTTATAAAGCAGCAAAAGAATAGCAGAGGGACCACTGGCAATATAAAGAAGAAATCACAATATCTAATTTACGTCTCTTGCACATTCATAGAACCTTAGGAAAGGAGATGCTTCAATAGTACTTATTAGTGTCTTGATGCCTTCCAAAGCCCCAGACACTTTTAGAGGGGGCTTTTTCATAGGTAGGGGAGTCTAGTTTGTGATTGATTCATAGTTCAATGCTAAGATTAACAGTGCTAAGATTAAGGATTGGCATTGATTGCATTGGCACTGCCCTAATCCCAGGAGACTGGTTACAATACAAGGGACAGAAAAAGGCTTTTCATTTCTTTTTCTTGTTGCTTTTGCTGTCTTCCACTGCCATGAATGTTGCTCCTCTGCCATGTACCGCTGTGCCTTGGGGTCAGCTGATTTTGGACTGAAACTTCTTCAAACTGTGAGCTAAATAAATCTTTCCTTCTCTAACTTTGGGCGTTCGGTATTTTTGTTTCAGAAATGAGAAAAGTAACTAAGTAGGGTCATTGCTGTGACATTACCTGGCCATGTGACTTGAGAGCATTTGGAACTGACTTGTTGAAAGGGGAAGAGTTAGGAAAGGTTCAGAGATGCTGGCTGAAAAAGTCCAGATAGAAGACCTTAGGCTGTACAGTATGGGACATTCTAATCAGAGCTCAGAAGAACAGAAGGTTGATAGAAGTCCTGCCAGCAAGGACCAGGCTCCAGATGTTTCCACTGGGAAGAAGAACCTCATTGGTTGTGGGGCTTCATATGATGTGTGTTATGGCTTAGTAGAAAGTTTATCTGCATTTTGCTCAAGTCCAGAGACTTTGCCTGAGACTAAGCTTAAGGGTAGTGGACTGATTAACCTTGTAGAAGAAATTTCGAGGCAGTCTAATGTTGAGGTTATGGCATGGCTGCCATTGGGGGCATTTAGGCAATCTATGTTGAGAATCAAAACCAAAGATCCCATCAGAATGATTTAAAAGATTTTGAGGTATGCCATAATGGAAGCTCCAGAAAAGATGTGGACTGCAAAGACAGAGCAGAGGAGATCCTGACTGCTGAGAAGAAACAGGACAATAGAAAAGATGGCCTGAGGATATCATAAGAAGGAGCAGGACTCCATCCTTTGCAACCTCAAAACTGCAAAAGTAAAAGACTTTGCTCTGAGCAGAAAGTCACAGAACACCATGTTCCAGAATGGTGGCACCATAGAGAATTTTTTCACAGTGCACAGTAATCCAGGCATTGGACTCCTACAGCCAAGAGAGAGGACATCCTGGCTACTTTGCTGAAGACAGACTTTGGCATCATCCATGTGGCACTGGTTTTAGGTGTATGCAGGATGGAAAATTTGTGGGATCAAGAAGGCCTCCACCAAGATTTCAGAAATAGGTCTGCAAGGCCAGGCAGCATATTCCTGAAAGGGCATTGTATGAAACTGTGTGTGAAGCCAAAGGTAAAATGGAGATCCCAGAAGTTTGGAGAAGCCAGGAATGTGAATTGTCTGAGGAAAACTGCAAGGAGGGAACAGAGCAGGCCCAAAAAAGAAGACATGAAAGCTAAAACCACTGGAAGTGCCATAGTAGCAGAGCCATTCAAGCCCTTTGTAGTCCACATCTTGCCACAGATTGCCTCAGATATTGCACATGGAACCACAGCACTTAATGTTTGCCCTGCTGGACTTTGGACTTGCTTTGGTCCCTGTTTTGTATCTCTGTTTATAATTTCTGAAATGGAAATGTTATCTAGTGCCACTGAATGTTGGAAGTGTTTAACATTCTTTTCCTTTGTGCAGGGGCTCACAACTAAGAGTTTGCCTTAAATCTCAGAGAAGACTTGGGACTTGAACTTTTCAGCTATACTGAAATGTAGGACTTTGGGAACTATTAGAGGTAGATGCCTTTTCATAAAGGTAAATGCCTTTTTCATAAAGGAATGTACACGCATCTTTGGAGGACCAGATGTAGAATGTTATTGTTTATACCTAGATGTCCCCCCAAAGCCTCATGCACTTTTAAATGGGGTTTTGTCTTGGTAGCTGATTTTGTGATTGATTCATGTTCAATGCTAGAATTAAAAGTACTGGGATGAAGAATGTGTGATTACTAGATCAATGCTGATTGGATTTTCACTGCCCTAATCCCAGTAGATTGTATACAATATAAGGGACAATAAAAAATTTGTCTTTTCTTGTTGCTTTTGTTGTCTTCCACTGCCGTGAATGCTTGTGCCTCTGCTATATGCCACTCTGTCTTGCAATTAGCCAATTATGGGCTGAAAACTCTATCAACTGTGAGCTAGATAAACTTTAACTCCTTTAACTTTGGGTGTCAGGTATTTTGTCTCAGCAACTAGAAAAGTAACTAAGAAAGTGCCTAAATTTAGCATATCAACTTCTTAGGGGTGAAGGACCAGAGTCAACTTGATGTAAAAAGGAGAAATAACACCATTTCTTTTGCACTTAGACGTGCTACTTGAGATTCAACTCTACTTTATTCCTGATCCTTAAAGCAATGCTATACAGCATTAGAAGGAACTTTCCAACCCATGGTCTTTTGGCTTCAGCCCCTTGAAAAGGACACCTATAGCACTTGCATTTTCCATCAGCCCCACCAGGTCCTTCTAAATTCCAGGCTTCAGGTCAGGATTGCTATGGTGAAAAAAATAAGGCTATCTGCTGTCAGCTCCATAGGACCATGGACACCACAGTGCCCCAGAGAGAGAGTCTGTGGGTGTGGTAACCCTCATTCCTCTGTGGCAGCCTTAGTTGAGATGACAAGGGGGAAATCATGTCTTAAGTCTAGAATGCTAGCTTGAGATCTTTTCTAGAGAAAGAAGAGAAAGGTGGTAGTATGCAGCATTTGTATTAAAGGGCGGAGCTGGAGGAGGCAGCCAGGCTCTCCAGGGAGTGATGCCTCCTGGGAAGTGGAAAGCCCTCTGGCCTGTAAGGCCAAGGCTAACGACCTGCTGGGCAGCTCTCCTGAAAAGTAGCTCAGAGTACAATGGAACTTGAAAGAGAGGTAGGTTCTAAAATGTACTTAGACCCACTGCCCCATATACTATAGGAATCAAAGAAGAACCTAGGGAGCCCAATACTGCCTGAGCCCTAGCCTATGCAGAGAGTTCTCTCACACACACACACACACACACACACACACACACACATACACACACACACACACACACACACACATGCACACACACACACACACACACACACATACATACACAGAGGTATCCTCCATTGAACTCCCACTGTGGTCCCCAAGTTAAAGATGAGGAAACTGAGGCTCAAGATTGCTTAGCTATGTTGTAAGATTGGAATAAGATGCTCTGTAAATATGTCTATAGCAAGGGCTTTGAAAACAAAAAACAATATATTACAAGTAGATCAACAATGGAGATGGTTTTTAGATCAACAGATGAGTAAGGATCTTTGCAGGAAGTTGTGTGAGTTGAGATCTACAGATATCTTCTATTGAAAGGTGACAGAACATCATGTGCAAAGGTCCTGTGCCAGGAAAGACAACTACCCAGCAAATCAAAAACAGCCATGGTGTGTACAGTATTTTCAGAGAGAAGAAAAGGGCTCGGAAATGACACTAGATCATGCAGGACCTTACAGTTCAGGGTGAGGAGTTCAGATTACATCTATATGCCAAGTTGTAGATGGGATTAAATGTCAAAATGACATGGCTGGATTCACTTAGACCAAATATAACCAACAGCTTGTCACACAAATGGGGATCATCAATAAAAGGCTATGGAACATTTGAACAAATAGTCTCAAACTAGATTTTGGATAAGATAGAAAATACAGGATGCACAGAAGAAATAAGATTTCAGACTTTGCCTATGAGAGGAACAAACAGTTTCACATAATCCAAATTCACTTTCATGCCTCTCTGCTTAAGCAGCACGCAGAGCCACTGAAATCCATGGGCACATCATGACAGAATAATTCAGTGATCATTATCAAATGCCTCTATTTAGAAAAGCTCAGAAGATTGTATTAGCACAATCCAATATTTATGAAATGACACTCTGCTGTAATGAGAGCTTGAATAAATTAAGATTAGAAGCAAACATCATGTCTTTGGGGAGAGACATTGGTTTGGGGGGAAGCAGCAATCTCAGTCAGTGGCTTGCAATCTTGATTTTCTAATCTGTATGATGGGAAGGACAGCAACAAAGGAAAAAAATATGTGATCAGTGAGAACAGGGCCCAAAGGCCTTCAATAATGTTTATCTTTCATTCCTGCATTACAAAACCACTTGATTAAGACCATTTGCCCATCCACCCATGCATCCTTCTAACAAGATGTCATTTAGTACACACTCTGCATGACACACTGCATTAGGCAGTGAAGATAAAGCTATGAATGGCCCTGTCATGGTTTCTAGTTGCAAGGAACATCTCATCTGGGGGCAAAGCACACAATGAACAAATAACACCAGCTATGATGCCTGTCACCAGAAAAAAATGCACTATGCAGCAGGAATCATTACAAAGAGAGCTGGTCCAGACTGAGGTATGAAGAGGAGTCCTGGGAAATAAAGGGGAGGCAGGAATTCCATGGAGAAGCCCGATGCTATATGAGTTCCTGAGGCAGCAAAGTTAGACTCTTCTGGAAACTGACAGAGAAGCCAGAGGAAATTGAGCACAGGGCAAGTGGAACTGGATGCAGACGGAGGTTGAGGTAGGATCAGCTTTGGAGCCTAGAGATTGCAACGGATCTCTGGTATTCTCCGAGCAATCAGAAATGTTTAATTTTGTACCACAGCACAGCTTTATTATATCTAAGGCTTTTGTCAACTCCCAAGAGAAACAGATGCAATGTATACCCTTAATAGTAATATATCAAGCTACCCAATGGCCTCCTACTTTGGAGTCAAATACAATCAGGAAGGCCATCCCCTTCCCTAGACACTTCTGACCATCTTCTATGCCTCCAGTTTAGCTGCATCTCAAAAACAGGCTTTTGAATTTGTCTGGAACACATGGCAGCCAGGTAATGGGCTGCGTAGGTATAAGGTTCCTAAGGAATGTGCAGGCTGGAGGCATAAATGTTGGAATCACAGGGTACAGATAGTAGCTGAGGCCATCTGTGGAAAAATAGAGAGCAGGGAGTAGGAAGGTCACCTGTGGCAAACTCAAAGGGTTTCAGCATTTAAAGGCCACAGTAAGCTGACAAAAGAAAGCAGGAAAAAAGTGTTAAGAAGGGGTGGTAGAAAACAAAAAGGGTTTGTGGGCTATATGGGCCTCTGGTCAGGGAAGACCTGTAGAGAACTATCTTCTCCAACAACCATTGTCTTTCCAACTCTACCAAAGGGTGATCTTAACTTTCCAAGAGCTGTGATTCTTTCTGGCTTACATCACCAGGTAAGTCTTTTTGAGATTCACCTAATCCATATTTGCCCCAATGAAAAGATGTCCTCCCTGAGTAACAGGTACTTCCCCTAAAGAACATCAGGTGTCTCTCTCAGAACTTGCTTCATACAAGTGTCCATCAAGAATTACATTGGGCTTTCAAGCCCGTGGGTGAAGGATAAGCTTGGTATTCAGGACAGTGGGATAAGATCACTAGGAATAATACTCTGAGTTTAGGAGTCCCCAACTTGTGTCTGTGTGGCCTGGAGTAAAGAAGAGACATCAAATTCTTCTGTAGTCCTTTCTTCTCCTAAAATCGCAGTGTTATCAAACTTCCAAGCAAAACCTAGTGATGCCTTATGTATAACTAGAGTTTATAATATCAAAGTTAAAGGAAATCCTGACGGTCCCCAAATCCAGGTGACATGTGACTCTCACTACATCCTAAAGGGTTCACTCTGGGGATGGAGAACTCAATACCTAATTATCTATTGTCTTCTCTGACAGCTCAGTCTTAGGAAAGTTCTTCCCCTGTGACTCATTTTAAAAGCTAACTGTCTGCATTACAGCCCCAAGCCTGATGGATCACATACCTGTGGGCACTGCTGGGTCCAGCATTGGTTTCTCCCATGTGTTAATCTGCTCCCAGGTGAATCCATTGGTCCCCAGGGCCACACTATAGCCACAGTTGCTATAGTGCTCATCAAAGGAACAGCCTCCTGCAGACAAAAGAGAGATGGGTAAATACGTCCCTGTGTCTGAGGCTTGGTTCATTACCCCTGTCTCATCGGCTCTTCATTTACAGCTTTGAATTTTAAACTCTACAGAAGACTTTTTTAAAAAGGCGAACAAATTGGATTTTTATATTAGCTTTGGTGCTTGCAGGAAAGGCACTGGCATCTGCAGGCCCCCCTATTTTAAAAAGTTAATAAGGCTAGTTACATTGATTTCAATCTTCCTTCCTGAGAAAGTAAACAGCAACGTCTCATTCTAAGTAGGAAAAATGAATGCTAGGGCATGCCTCTGTAATTGCTTCCTGCAATGTGGAGGATTGCAGGGATGCAGCAGAAAGAGCATTTGCTTCAGAGTCTAATAAAACTAGACCCATCCTTTAGCACTGCAAAGCTATGTAAGCTTGGGTAAGCTTAACACCTGTGTGTCTCAGTTTCCCCATCTGTAATACAGAGGAAAATATCCACCTCACAGAAATACCATTAAATGGATTAGCATATGAAAAATGTAACTGGTACAAAATACACCTTTCATATCCACTTCCTGCCCTGTAAATGTAGCTTGAAAAATCATTTTTCATTGACTAAGAAGGGAATTTATGAGGAATCAGATAATCAAACACCTGGAAGATAGTACAACCAGTGCTGATAGTGTTTGAAGCATTTCCCTCCAACCTGAAGTTTAAGCCATCCACCATCTGACAGTAAGTTGTACTCATTCAATTCTGACAAAGATTCCCTGAGTTTTGGTGATAAATTCTCTCAGGGTGACACTGAAAGAGATATGGGATGTAGAATGGAGGCTCCAACCACGAGATGCTTATGTGACCAGGGAAAGAGCAGACTGCTATATTTATTCTGCAGGGGCCAAAGGAAGAAGGCGAGGAGAATTAACAGGGGTCAAAAGGACAGCATCCCCTCCATGAGTGGAGAGCAGAAGGAGAAAGGTATTCCAGAGGCAGCCAGCCTATGGTAGGAGGCAACAGCAAGAATAATCTTGCACCAGCCTACTGGCTGGACTCCCAGACCCGCTGCACATATTATCCATCTTCTGCATTGTCCTTTTGCTCTCTCTTGGATGCTCAGAGATCTCACCATACCACTATCACCCTCCACTGAACACTTACATAATCTTCATCACGCACAGAATGTCTGCTACTGAGAAAATGCCAATAGGCCAAGTGTTCCTGGGGAACAACTGATAGAGATTCCTCCAGACAGCAGATTTAAATGAGAGAAGGAAAGCATAGCCAAGACATGTCTCTGTGTCAAAAGGTTCCATTTTTTTCCTCTTGTATACACAGAACACTATTTCTAAGTCCCTTTGCATCTAGAGATGACCATGTGGTAAATGCTGGAAACCTGTAATAAAGTGATACCAACCAAATGCAGGACTAGCCCATAAAAAGAATCTCTTAAAAGCAACCTTTTCACTCTCCCTTGTGAGGATCTTCAATACTGTGATGGAGAAGTGGTACCCAGGGAAGAAGTCTTACTGGAGGAAAACTACCCAGAAGTTTGCCTGACTTAACTTCAGGGGTGCAAAATATAAATGTTTTTTTCTTGTACCACTGATTTCTTAGGGTTCAGTTGTTAATACAGCAGTGCCTTGCACATTCTGACCAATATAAGAAGTGTTTAAAACCATGCCTCAATGTGATGGTTTTAAAAAAATAACTAAGAAGCGTGCTTTCCTGGGCATTTACTCTGGCAAAGCAATATAGTAGACACTGATTGCCTATGCTGTCTGATTAGCTTTCACTTAATCCTCACAACTGTGTGAGGTACATTTTATCCCTACTTTAAACATAAGGTAATTGGTGCATCAATGAACTGTTCAAGCCACACAGAAAGGAAACGTTGCACCCAAGATTAAATCCACGGCAAACCAACTACAGATCTCATCCTTTTTCTAATACATCAGAGAGAAAGCTATTCCCCCAAATCAACGACAAACCTTTCTCTTCTATGGTTAAAAGAGGGAACCAGTCAGATAAAAAAGCTTTGACTGTAGTTGATTCTCTCAATTTGAATCCATTTCCTTGTTTATTCTGGAAACATTTTCAACAATGGTCGCTTTTTTAGTCAGTTCTGTGCACAGACACAGGATTGACGAATGTGATTTGGATCTGAAATGTCCCTCGAAGGCCATGTGCAAGGGGCTTTGCTGCCAGCTGATAACTTCACTTTGGGGAAGTGACTGGACCAGGAGGGCTCTAACCTCAGCAATGGATTAATCTACTGCGTTCACAGCTCAATGGGCTTATTAGGAGGCAGGGCCTGTTTGAATGAAACAGATCATGAGAGCAAGCAGTTAGGGACTCTAGCTGGTAAGCAACTGTTTTCTCTTGGGTGCTTTCCTTCTCCCTCTGCTTCCCAGATGCCACGTTTGCTCCACCACACCTTTGCTCCATGAAGTTCTGCCTCATCTCAGACACACAGCAAGAGACTGCCTGACCATGGAATGGAACCTCCAAAACCATGAGCCAAAATAAACTTTTGACCCTTTTCAAGTAACGTCAGGTACTACACCAACAGCGATGCAAAGCTGACCAACATAAGTGATTAGATCCTTACCCAAACTTTGCAGAACACAGGGAAAGACAAGCACACAACACAGGTGCTTCCATGAAGAGATATTGTTGCTCAAAGAGGAGGGAACTAATAAATTTTAGTTAATGGCTTAATTACATAGATACTCTGCTTTCCTTTAGACAAGAACTAGAAGGATTCATAGGTAAACCTTTGAACATCCCAGGTCATGAATCACAGGCAAGGTCACTCTGACAATTGGCCAGTTGCCCGGCCCTCACTTCCTTGCTTCTGCACAATTATAGGTAAAAAGCAACTTGTGAACTGACCACTGACAGGTCATGGCCCTCTGAGGACCAGGGACACACTTCACAACAATTTCCTAAACCACCATGCTTTTCCCATCTGCTGAATGCCAGTGAACTCAATCAGCATACTGTGAGTAAATGCTTTTTCTTTCTAAAAGTCTGACCTTTGACCCTGGGATTCCAGGCTTCTTGCAGTGAGGACCTTCCAAGCTGTGGAGGAGCACTCAGTGTGAATTTGAAAGCAGCCTTGCACTCTATCTTGAGCCATTATTCTTTGAGATATTCAGACCCTGCAGCCAGTTCTATCCCATTCTGCTGGAATTTGTCACCCCTAAAGAGGAATTAATGTTCTTCCTACAGAAGAATTTCTATAAACACCTCTCTCTCTCTCTCTCTCTCTCTCTCTCTCTCTCTCTCTCTCTCTCTCACACACACACACACACACACACACACGTAAATCTTGGCAATACACATGGGTCCCTTGGAGCTCCTGAGCACCCGACAAAGCAGGAAGTAAGGCCAGGTAGTTAAGTGTCCACCATGCTTTGGGTAAACTGAGAACACAGACTATAGTTCAAGGGATGTGTCCAACAGGTCAGTGGTACAGCTTAAATAAGAAGCAGGAGGTACAGCATGGTGGCAAAAATCAAACAGGGCAGCAAAAGAAAGAAAATCAGGACAGAAGAAGGGAGCTGCATATCTACACTAAGATTTCCCACATACCTACTTGCTAAAAAGGGGTTACATGTTTGGCTCTGAGCTTCCAGACACCCAATATTAAACGGAAAAACTGGCCAGGTATTGGACATTGTGGTCATGCAATCAAAGTCCAGTTGTTCAGGAAAATGACAACAAATCCAGGAGCTTAGATCAAATAAGAACTTTCCTGCAGGAAGAATCTTAAGAGAAACCTCGTATCCCATAACATAACAAAACAACACCCATATCTGAACCAACACCCACATCAGCAATGCATGGTCAATTTCATGAGACTATCAGCATCACACAAAGATGCACCTCCAGAAAGCCATTCATTGGGGCCCAGTGCCACTTGACCTATATACCTTGGCCTTGTTGAAGGTGTTTAAAAGTATTCAGGAGACAGAAATATACATAAAAAGCAATTTTTTGAAGTACAGGATATAGAGTCCAGAGCCTTCACAATGATCTATATCCCCAGCCCTTCATGTATTTTTATGACAGAAGGTTTCCCTAAGTAACTCGGGCTCAGCTTGAACTTTCGATCTTCCTGCTGCAGCCTCCCAGAGTGCTGGGATTAGAGGCATGCACCACCACACCTGGCTTACGAAGCATTTTAAAGCAATCATCTCTGGATTTTCTTCCTTTTAACCAAAAAATTGAGAAGTGGTGTTCATGAGACTGAAGTTATACACTCAGACAGCCATAGACATTGGTGGCTGGATACAACCTCCTAGCTCATATGCCTTCCTCAACTGAGACTTCTTTTTTTCTGGTATGCAGAAACTAGACCATCACAAATTTTAAGACCTATGTATTCTAGAGACTCAGAAGAAACTGGGAACTCTCAGGGGCCACAGATGTAGAGTCACGCTGCCAAACTGAGCTCCGAGTACCGTGCCATGGCCACAAGGAACTACCAAGGGGAGGATAAGAAAGGAAAGTCAAGCGTCCCCTGGACCCAGTATATGAAACATTCAAAACCACAACCCTGAGTCTCATTACAGTTCCTCTTGCTCTTTCAAAATTTCATCTGTCTATCTTAGTATAATTCTTAGGGGCCACAACACCTGGAAAAAATGTTGAGCATTCACCCCAAGTATTCATGGAAGATGCATTAGGGCTGACTTACAGTTGGAAGGCTTTCCAAAATAAACCCATTTGGATGCCAACCCCAGTCAGGTATGGCACATAGCTGGTCCCATTTAACTGATATCAACTCCTACCCCAGTTGGGAGGAAACAAAACATCTGCCTCAACCCCACAAACTAGGCTCCAGAGTGCCCAGCCTTATTTGAAGATCCACATAATTACAGCAAGACAGAGAAGAGTGACTACTATCAAAGAGCCCCGTACCCAAACAGAAGAGCTATTTCACTGGGCAGGGTGGGGTCAAAATATGGCAAAGGCCCCAGATGTTCTGATGTGAATCAGGCATAAAAAGTCGACAGAGAAATGGAAAACTGTACCAAGGAAATTGGATTTTGAAAATCCATTTGGATTTGGTAATGTATAGCATATCAGTATCTGTAAGGGAAGCAAAAATAGTGCAGGATACATACTTTAGGCTACATTAAAGTATAAATAAAGTTTATAGTGCCAATCAGAATTTCTTTTTAAAACATGGGCTCTTCTTTTGAAAATGAGAGAGAAATAGAATTCAATAAAAATACAGAAATGTGTCTAGTTCTGCATTTCTCAGATAGGAGCCTACATATTCTCGAGCAGAATTAAGTTCAGAAGAGGAACTAAAAATTTGTTGGGCTTCTGCTGTGTGCCAAGCACTGTATTTGAGCTATGGAGGTGTATATATAAATCTGTGTATATACGAATACAGGTAAATCTTCCAACATCATCCCCTAAGACAGGGGTCAGCAAGCATTTTCCATACAGAACCAGGTAATAAATGTTTTCTGCTTTGGGAACATGCAGTCTCTGTCACAACTACTCAGTTCTGTCATTAAAGTTGGAAAGAAACCACAGACAATATTTATACAAATGGGTATGGCTATGTTCCAGTAAAAATTAATTTATAACAACAGTGGCAGGACAGATTTTACCCAGGGGCTACTGTTGACCAGTTTCTGTTCTATGAGGAACGCATTGCTCCTTCCAAAGATTAGATGGAAATTTGTCATCAGATCTTCTTTAAGAAGTATGACATCACATACAGCGACAATAATAGTAACACCTCCTTTCCCTGGCAGCTGAATTGTGGGGGCCTCACCTGCACCATTGTTAGCCCCCCCCCACAGGCCCTGACATTTTTACCACACCCATCTTACAGATGCAGCGACACTGGCTCTGATAAGTAAGTGCACCCATATCAAGCAATGTAGCCATTAGCCCTAAACTATGTGGGACCAAAACTCAGGGTTTTTCCCCTACTCCATTCCTGTCCCTTTTAGAATACAGTACTTTCCTTCATAGAACCTGAGTCTTACTCTGGCACTTCCAGAATGTAAAGTTGTGTCTTTAATGTACAGCAGTGGGGCAAAGTGAAGATAGAAAACTGGCCAAAACACTTTAAAAAGTGCAGTTTTATCTTTAGTTTCTCTACATGATGGGAACTACTTCTAGAAAAATGCATAATTCTGACAAATATAACCAGAAACCAAAAAGTAGTGATTTTCAGAGGGTAAGGATGCAATGAAACAGCCCCTTTGCTAACAAGTAGCTGGAACTCTAAATCCCAGAACCCATTCACCATCCATCCTTACAGATCTCAGAGAACACCTATTGCATATGGGACCTGTCATCTAAAGTCACAGGACAGTGCCTCACCAGCTACAGGTTCCAAAAATCCAAGAGGAAAAGAGGATGCCACACTGGTGTGTATCCGGAGTCTAGCCCAGAGGATGGCTTTGACCTTTAGTCAATAAAGGGATGCATGTATTTAAAATGGATGTCGCTCATGGAGAGAAGCCAAACTGGAGCCCACAGAAAAGACCTCCTGTTTATCAAAAAGTCTTTTCTTAAGGAAGAGGGCAAACCCAGTGGAAGCTTTGGACTGGCCAGGCTCAGAGCATCACAATGCAAAGACAAAGAGATGGAGACAGAGAGCACTGGGCAGCTATAAATCTCAAATGGATCTGTTAGGCACTGAGCTATGTATTAGGCACAGTGTGAAGCATTTATCCGCAGTAACTCATTTAATTATCATAATCACTATCACTCTAAGAGATTATTAGCCCCCATTTTAGAAAAAAAGAAATTAAAGCATAGAGCAGTTGAAAACATCTGCCTGAGATCACACAAAACACAAGTGGCAAAGCTTGGCTCTGAACCTAGACCAGTCCAGTCTACACACCTACCCGTTATGCCACTGTCATGGCATTGAACCGGGAATGCAATCTCACCTCAGATGGAGCTGTCTGAGGGGAAAAAGCACAATACAGCCCTTCCTCGACTCTGTAAGAATGTCACTGAGTGCTCTGCCTGCCACAACCTCCAAATCACTGCCTGAGCTTAGCATGTTGGTCTGCAGTCTCACAGGTCAAAGCTTGAGAGTAGCTTCTGTGCCTTCAGCTCACAGTGGAGACCATAGGGGATGAGGAGGCAACAGGGAGCTGGGGCTTGAAGTCAGGAAGGAAGGTGTACAGGAGTTGGGTATAATTATGGGTTCACAGAGGCCTCTTTGATTGGTAGCAAACTCATACTATGGACCTATTCAGACCCCAGATGTAGCAGGAATAAATGGCTAGAGGGCACAGGAAAGGTTAGGAGATGAAAACAGTTTTGTTACTTTTTAAGTAAGGGGTGGCAGGGTCAAACTCTTTCTGTAAAGTGTCAGATAGTAAATATTTTCAGCTTTGTGGGTTGTATTAGTATGACAGAGCCATTATAACAAAACACCACAAACTGACTCATTTAATTCACACACTTACTCTCTCAATGTTTTAAAATTCAGGTGTTCCAGACCAAAGCCCACTGTGTTAGTTTCAGGCAAGGGCTTTCTTCCTGGTTCTCAGGCAGCCATCTTGGCACTGTGGGCTCATGACTTTGCCTTGGTGCAGTGGGGCAATGAGACAGTGATCTCTGGTGTTTCTTCCCAGTGCTGTGCAACTAAGGCCTCTTCCCCACAACTCCATCTAACCTTATCACAGGCACCATCTCAGACACATTGATGGGATGAAGGGTTCAACATATAAATTTTGGAGGAACACAGTTCAGTCTACAAAATGGTGCTTTGGTTTTCCATGACTGTACAAGATACCCCAAATTTAGATGTTTAGAACACCTGCGTATGGCCTGTGGTTTTGCAAATCAGAAGTCCAGTTACTGCTAAGTTGGACTTTCGTGTTGCAGTTTCACAAGGATGAAGTCACAGCAACAGCTGAGCTGCATTCTTTCTGTACCTCGGGGTCTTCTACAGAGCTCATGTGGTTTGGGTATTCAGTTCCATGTGCTGACACTCTTGCTGGCCATGACCTATGGGCCACTCTTAGCCCTTAATGCCACCCGCGGCTCTGGGCCACAGGGCCCTCCATGAACTTTCTTGTGCTTCAAACCTTTTCCTAGTACCTACGAAGGACTCATCTGTTTCAATCAGATCTGTGCTTTTAATTAACTAAAGTCAACTGATGTTGTACCTTAGTTACATCTGAAAGAGTCCTTCACTTTTGTCACTAGTATAACCTGATCAAGGGAGTAAAATTCATTCTAAATCTAGTGCCATGCTGGGGCATGAAGTATACAGGACACAAGAGAGGCCGGGAATCTTGGGGCCAGGTCAGAGTTCTGCTTTCACAGCAACTATATGGCCTTTGTCACTGGGACTCAGCAAGTCACTGCTATAACCAGTATGAAAAGAATGGGCATAGTCATGTTCTCATAAGATTTTATTTATTCAGACCGTGCTTTCAATTTCATACTATTTTCACATTTCACAAAATAGTATTCTTCTTTTGATTTTCCTAACCATTTAAAATGTAAAAGCTATCCTTCATTTGTGGGATGTATAAAAGTCAGTCAAGTCCCAGATTTGGCCTGTAGGCTATCGTTTGCTGACTTCTGTTTCAATGACATAAAGATTTCCAATGATAGCACAGTCATTGAATTTTAACACTGCACCATGGATCACCATCTGAATGTCTCATGTCATGTGCTTTTGACACCTCCCTCCCATTTCTAACTTGCAGAATGTTTCTTTCTTTCTCTGGGAAGTGAAAGGGCAGCATGTCTCCCATTATTCTCTGATGTTATATACCTAGACAAAGCATTAGCACAAAGTAGGGAATCGTAACTCTTAGGTGTAAACAAACACCTCACTACATTACACCTGTGTTCTTCACAGGTAAGAACTAGCACTCCTACTGTGCAGATGAAAAAGCCAAGCCTAAAACAAAGGACATACTCAGCACAAGATCAAGGGCCCTGAGGACTAAGACAACTTCCAAAGTAGGTACAGCTACAAAATTTGTGGGGTATAGGGCAAAGCTGCATACAGTGCAACTCCTGGTTTACAGTGGTGAAGAAATCAAGATGACCTTGTCAGAGAGTGTTAAACACAGTCTGAATGCTGGAGTCTGTGGGACCACACAGTTTGCAGACCCATAAAGCCAACCCTGCTCAGGGTACATACGCATTCTAGAGATAAAGCACCTCAACTTCAGAGTCATTGAGATTCCAACCCTGTGCTGACAGATGCTTTGAAGGCATGGTAATGTCTAAGCAGGGCTTATTAATTGTGAGTAGCCTATCACAGGTAGCCAAGTCTTGCCCCCGGAATGAATGTAAACCAGCCTTGCATAAATTGAATTTCTTTTTTGAATATCTAATTGAATTTGCAAAAGTATGTGCCAGGGGGTGTTTAAATAAGTGCACAAATATGATAAGAAGGCCTTCACACCATTATATCTAATTCAGTAAGCAAAAATAATGGCAGGGCACGTTCCAATTAATGTTTGATTTATTTGCTTTAACAAATCCAATTAGTAGAATGTTTTATAAAGTCATCCAATGTCAAATACTCATGGACTCAACAGATAGAAACAATACTCTTAATAGAAAAAAAATGTTTTAAAGCTCTTTGAACAGTCAATTTACTATAAATAAGAAGATGTCTCTCTGATGGCTTGGATAGCCCCCAAGGACCAGGGAAGAAGTGTCTGATCTGCTCATTTGGTTCTTTTTCTGTAAGACTGCAAAGCATCTCAGGTTACTGTGGACCATTACACTAAATCTAGGAATGAAAGCAACAAAGGTGGAAATTAGCCAAGGAACTTCAATAGAGAATAACGAACTTACTGCTGGGCATCTTCTAGACCAGCGATGTATTTGGAATTCCAAGGCAGTGAAGTAGGGAAAGCACTGGGCTCATGGAAGTGGTGATGTTCTGGAACCTGACCACGTGCTCCTATGCCCTTGCTGGCTCTGAGTTTCTCCTCTGTAACTCAGCAAGTTCAGTGAAGTCAGTGGTCCTCAGGATCACTCGCCATGGGTGGCAGGTAATATTCTTTACCCACTGAGATATAACACATGGTATTGACTAAAACTATGGACTCCAGAGCCAGATTCTAAGCTCTGATATTCTCTTGTTTACCTGTATCACCTTGGCCAAGTTATTTAACCTTTATGTGCCTCAACTTCTCCATCTATAAAACTAGAATACTAATATTTTCCAACTCTTGGGGTTTCTATGAGGATTGAGTGAACTAATATTTGTAAAGACTTGGAACAATGCCTGGCATAAACCTGCCAAAAAAGTATTTGTTAAATTAATATTTAAACCCAATGTATGCATCAGAAATGGAAAAGGCAACCATGGTATTTGAATTCAGCTTGTATAATCTCTTAAAACAAAATATTTAAACAAACTGTATCTGAGTTTGAATAGATCAGCCATGCTGATTTCACTGTTATTGATCCCCCTAGTAATTCTAGTTCTTTTGCCACTTACTGGTTTATGATCTTAGGACAATTCATGTAGCCTCTAGGGCCAATGTTTTTTCAGGTGTAACAGAGGCAATACGTTAAACCCATTCCTAGGATCTTTTGACTTCCACAATCCTATTAGACCATGACTGTGTCCTCTACCATGGTAATCAGTTATACTGACCAGGATACAAAGAGTACCAGGCACTTCCTGGAAATAAAAGCCTCTCTTCAGACTAGCATCTTCCCACTGACCACCATGGCCTTTGTCTAACACATGGTGAGATATGACAGCAAATTTCTGCCCTCTCTCCTACCCCAGTCTCCCAGGCTCCAATCTGCAGGCAGATACCTCAATACTCTGTGACCAGAGGAAAGTAAGATTTTTAAAAATGTCAGGTGTGGGCCAACTTTCAGTTTTAACCTGCCAAGGAGGATATGAGGAACAGGGAAAAAACAATAGTCACCTTCCATCACAACAGTGAAACAGCATGTAGAGTCCAACCAACCTGAACAGTAGATCTGCCTGACCCAACAAGTCTTCACACCCCCCTCCCCTACTACCACCCAAAAACAAAAACTGTGAAAGTGAATACAGAGATGTTGCTGCTTTTTTTCAAACAGAAAGGATCAGTTGGTTGAGCTCCTAATTTTACAGGTGCACAAGAAGTGTTATGGTTTATGTTTGGATGCCCCCCCAAAGCCTCATGCAATCATGGAGGCAGCTGAGTCTAATGTTTATGACTGGTTTGTTGTCTAGCACTGGGATTGGCAGTGTGAGTGCCACTCCCACCCAGGGATGAATGGCTGGCATAAAATATGAGGAAAGAAAGAAGACATGCTTTCCCCTTTTTTGTCCTTTTCACTTTTGTTGTTTGCAACCACCATGAACAGCTGCCCTTAGCCACGCCACCCTGCCTGAGTATGGACTTAAACTTCCAAAAACTGTAAGCTAATAAATTTTTTCTTCTCTAATTTTGGGTGTCAGGTATTTTGTCTCAGCAATGAGAAAAAGTTAACCAAGACAAGAAGGCAACAAAAGTGCAGGTTACAAAAAGCAGGGGTCCAAACCCAGCTCTCTTGATCCCAGGTCAGATCTCTGCCCACATGGAAGCCAAAACAGCATCTTTCATCTTTTCTCACACAGTGATAATGACTTTCTTATTTTTATTTTGAGGGAGTAATAACCAAAAGAGGTGATCACAAGTCACACCACAACTTAGGGGAAAACTTCAGATCATCTGGGAATAGGTCAAATAAAGGTTCCCTGGATATGGAAGGATAAACTTGATCTGGTTCCTGACAGGAGTTTTTAATGCCTGAAGGCTTCAGAAGTCCAAGCCAAACCCTTGATGGTCTCAGGGTCTTCACAATTGCAGCCCCTCTGCCTGGAAAGCTCCTACCCTGGCTTTTCACCTGGCTGGTTCCAGGTAGCTCCCACATCAGAAACCAATGCCACCCCACCAGAGAAGGCATTTGAAACATTCAATAAAAAATACCTTCCTCCCTTCTCCAATTATTCCCTATCAAACCATCTTTTTTATGCTTAATAGAGCTGTTGTTCATTTCCTATAGTCATATGCTCAAATGGTTTATTACTCATTTATTTATTTGACTTTCACATTCCTATCACCAGTTTGTGTATAGCCAGATAGGAAGCACATGTCCATTTCATTCATCACTCAATCCTCAGGACTCATTAAGAGCTTGAGAGAAACTTAGTAAATGCCTCAGGAATGAAGGAATGGAGTAGATTATGATGAAGTAAGGATGAGAGAAAGGAGGAGCAGGAGATAAAAACTGGTATGAAAAGATGATAATATAGTTTGATTGTTGTGGCATTTCATGATTGTATACGAATCTGAGAAAATTCTCAGCCACCATTTCTTCATTTGTAAAGTGGGGACAATACTGAGAGTACCTAGCATTTATGGAAGGTATACAGTGCACTATGCATTGCAGAATGCCATTAGCATGGATTATCTTTCCTTTAATCCTCGAAGAAGATCCATCAGGTAGGTAGAGACTATCATTGCCCATATTTTATGTACAATGAAACTGAAAACTAGTTAAATAAGTTGACCCAAATATCAGTCAGGAACTATCCAGAAATGTTCTTCAGAGTGTATTAGGAGAGGATACTTCCTTGTAAATCCACTGAGACCCACAAGGTTATATTATATCCTGAGATTCACAGACAGAGCATATGACACAGGTTAGTGCATCACACAGCTCAGTTTAGCTCAAAGGATACCTTACTCAGAGAACCAGGGACTAACTCCAGACCGGCCCTCCCCACCCAGTGTCTCGAGGTCCTGTCCTCAGGGGTAAGTTACACTCAGCTGCCTTCACTGCGCCGTATATTAAGAGCCCAATAATGGTGAGCAGGTACAGTACCCCATAAAACATAGATGTCAGACCTGATGCTGGTATCAGTGCTTGAGTTCCATCATCTCTCTATCCTTCTCAAGCACGTCTTTGCAACATCTCAATCCTCAATTCTAACTGTCTAACTCTTGCTGCTACTGTGCTTCATTCCTATGGCACCAAAATGGTAATGTTACCAAGAGCCTTCATCACAGAGAAGACAGGAGATAGAATCTTCAAGGATGAATTTCCTCAGTTTCTTTATCCATGAAATGAGAATA
Source organism: Dolichotis patagonum (assembly GCA_004027295.1). Classification (NCBI taxonomy): domain Eukaryota; kingdom Metazoa; phylum Chordata; class Mammalia; order Rodentia; family Caviidae; genus Dolichotis; species Dolichotis patagonum. The sequence goes on from PVJX010000812.1 coordinate 45,377, forward strand.
ATAATAACACATTTTTCATATGTTATGAAGTCATAGTGTGTAAAACTGTGGTGCATGGTACACAGAAAGCTCTCAATAACTCCTAACAATGATCTTTCTCATCATAGAATATCATGAATCCATACACACATATCCTTGTGCCTTACAGACACATATATATTTAAAAGAAGCAATGAAACTTCATGTCCACACTGAAAAATCTATCTCTATACTTAAATGATTGAATAACATAGAGGTAACATTCACAATTTCCTAACCATCGATGTGGAAACTCCTCTCCTGTGCCCCAGGATTTCTTTCTTGTTTAAAGAACCAGTTTGAATCATCTCTTCTGGCTCACCTCATTGCTAAAATATGTGGCCTTGGCCACAGTGCTGGGGCAACATGGAATAAGAAAGACTAGCCCAACACTCCCATGAGTGGCCTTTATGCTCCCTCTTCTGAGTACCATTCATCCTTCCTCAGAAAGGGAAGGCTGTGGAATAATTAATAGAGGGATGACAGCTTTTCCAAGTCAGGATGTTTAACACAGAGGTCAGAAAACTATGGCCTAAGAATTAAAACTCCAACCAGTCTCCAGTTTTATAAATAAAGTTTTGTCGGACCACAAGGACACTTGGTTTACATGCTGTCTGTGTCTGCTTTCCAGCTGAGCTGGAATGGACCCTGGATAGCCTGTAATAACTTCAACATTTATAACCTGGCCTTTCATGGAAAAATTTTTTTCTTCCTTCCTCTCAAAGGTCTAAAAGCAATATAACAACTGTCACCCAGAGCATGTAAGGAGGCACAAGGCTGGTGATAGAAGCTTATTTTTGTTGGTCCCCAAAATTACTACTGCTATAGGAATATTTGCCTTTCTATAATCCTCTTCTTCTGAAAATGATTTACTGTTAACAAACAGGTTTTCTTAGAGGAAACAAAATATGGAGACAGTCATGGATCCTGACTTTAGTCCATAACTCTGAGCTGAAAAGTTGCTTTCTGGATGTAGAGCTCACTGTCCAGATGGCACAAGGTGACATGGAGTCACACGGTCCTCATGGGATTCTCTTTGGAACTCTGGAGGCCCCACTGACTCTCTCCAGCTGTCAGTTGTGTTAGAGAAATAATATCCAGGCTACCCTACCCAGTCGGGATTAGGAAAAGGAAAGAACCCTGGAAACAGTCACTTCTGAATCATCACGAATCCCCAAGATATACTATCCTTAGGTTGTTTAAAACTTTCTCAAGTTCCACCCTAGGGGGAAAAAAATCAGTCTTCTATGCCTACTTTGTAAAAATTAAGAGCCATACAATTTACAAGAATTACTTGGTCTGCCCTTAAAGCAGTCCTGTGAGTTACTCTTCAGAATTCAATGCACAATTTTGCAAAATTGTAGGCTGAGGTTCGGAGAAGTTAAGTAACTTCATCAAAGCTACCCAGCTTATAAGAGGTACAATTGAGATTAGAAATATTTCCAAATTGACCCTAAAACACAAGCTTTCTCAAGTATATCATAATGGTTCTTGCAGGCACACACCAGTAAAATTCTCCGATTTGGAAATTTTCAGTCCTCCATATTATCTTCTCTGAATGTATTCAATCCATATTTAGATTTGCTTGCTAATCCTATATTGAGTGTCTACCATATCCTAGGCATTATCTGAAGTCACCCAGGGACAAAGCAGGGATTAAAGCTATTGCCCTTACTTTATGAAGTTCACATTTTAGCAGAGAAGACAATGAAAACATTGGATGAATCAAACTCCACTTTGGCTCTTCATAGACGAACACAATGCTTTGAACGTGGTAAGCATTTGATAAACATACCCACAAGGTAGGCATGATGTGATCATTCTTAACAGTTTATTCTTTGCCAGACATCAGATTAGTCTTTCTAAGCAACATTATTTAATCAACATAATCATCCTGCAGTCCATTAAAATAACCATTTCTATGTTAATGATGAGGAAACCAAGAATCCAGCAAGAATCCATTCCCCATTCTGTACCTCTATGTATTCTTTCCTCCAAAACTATCATCTTGCTGCTGCATGGTGCCATGCACACAGAAATCTAAGATATTCAGGATAGATATGGGTTCACATACTTGGTTTTTATAAGTATATTAACATTTAATAACATACAGAATAAGATTCTATAGATAGCCAATTAAACTGAATAACAGCATCCAGCATCATATAAATCACCACACTGGTAATTATGTAAATAAAATATTTCCTGATCTGAGTATTATCCTAAGTACAACTGGTTGTGAGAAGCCCCCTCAAAACAGTTCAGCTTTGCAAATCAGTATGTGTTTTCCAGCTGGGCTGTACCTGCCAGGAAGGAAGAAGAGGTTTCAAGGACAGTGCATTAAGAGGACTCAACTCAGCTGAAGCTGAAATCACTTGGATGCTAGCACTGGGTCGATCCAAAAGGAACAGAGAGTTCAACACAATCTCAGGCTCAGGGATGGTGACAGTAACTGTAATGAGAGCTGTCCTAACATGTCATCCAGTTAGGCCAGCCAGTTTGTCCACGCTCTCTCTCTCAAATGACGACACACTGGTTCTGTGCAAAGGAAAATGTGGCCCAGAAGGGGGCAGACACAAACTGAAAGCAGGCACTTTTCTAGTAATTAAGGAAGTGACCTTTGGTGAACATTTCAAAAAGCAATAACAAGTCAGTGGCTAATGTTTCTAAGTAATAGAAGACCTAATACCTCAAAACTGCCTCACCTCTGCCTTTCTGGTGTCCCAGAGTACATGTCTAGGACAAATAAACAGGTTTGTCATCTATGGAGCAACAATTTAACAATTTCTAACACCATGCACAGTTCTTGCTTTTAATCTGCAGAGCCCAGAGCAGAAGTTCAGCCTCTGCCAACATGACCACACCTCAGGCTAAAACTCTCCGAAACAGAAATGAACTTCTAACAAAGCTGCCACTTGCTAAATCACATCATAACTCAGGACCTGACAAAATAAGAAAGGCAGGCGGTCTTGAAGACTGAAGACTTGCCTCCCAGAAAGGAGCCCAGCATTAAAGACTTTGCTTTGCCACCCCCTGCTGCATGACCTTGGCGGAGTCACACTCTCTGTAGGACGGATCTGACTGGAACCTCTGATGGCTTCTTGCAAGACCTCAGAATGGTTATGAAAACCTTCAAAGTGTGAAAATTTTCAATAGAACTGAAAACAAGGGCTCTCCTGTAAACCATTCCTAGCATCTGGGGAAAACAGAAATGAATTTTAAAATTCAAATGCATACCGCCTCTGTTAGACTCTGGTTATAATCTATGAAAACCACGTTAAACTTCAACTGCTTCAAGTTAATTGGATTTACCTTGTGTTTATTCCATACTGCCAAACCCCAAGTTCAAAAAATATATAATTTCTAACAGTAGGAAACCTAATAAAAGACCTGGTTTAGGTTCTAAGTCTCTCTCTTCCTCACCATCTCCTACATACAACCAGAAAACGTAATCCCAGGTTGGGGGGGTGTTAAAAACATTATGAGTAAATAAAATAATGAATACAGTAGAAATAAAGAAATCATTGATAACATTTAAAGAGAAGACCTCTCAAACTATCTACCATAAAACTCTCCATGCCCCAGAGAGCAATAAGCATCCTCAGTATGATGCAAAGAGACCCAGACTTTAGTGAAACCAGATGAAAAACCTATAGTGACAGACAAAGATAAAATGAAAAGTCAGTGCGATTAGATGGCAGATGTGCAGGTTCATAGGGGATCTCGGCGAGGGCGAGTAAAAATGCAAAAGTTAGAATCAAAAGCTGCATTAACAAGAAAGTTGGTGGCATAAGCATAGTTTTATCAGGTCCTCCAAACTTACCACTGAAATGAACAAAAGGCAGCGAAAGTAGAAAAGACCATAAATGCAAATATTTTCAATACCTTTCCCATTGATATGGGGAATGCACTACAATTTTAGTCCATCTAAAATGCCACTATTTACTTTCTATCACACAATCTACTTTATCTTTTAAGTATCAAGGATTGAACCCAGGACATTCACACTGAATTATACCCCCAGACATGTTAAAAAAATTTATTTTTATTTTGAGAGAGGATCTGCTAAGTCACTAAGTTGCCTAGGCTGGGCTTGAACTTAGAATCCTCTTGTAATCCACTCCTGAAAGAATGACAGTGTGAGAAGAAATGAAAGAATTCTGGAAAATCCAAAATATCCATCAGTTGAAATGTGGGCTGGGAAAGCTAAGGAAAGATGAAGGAAGAAGCCTGACCAAGTGCCCTGAGTTCTTGCAACAAGAGCTCTCTATGTGTTTGTTTTCCATCAAAGTTAGCTCTCTCCAGAAGCTCTGGGACCTTCTCTCATCTAGCGCCATAAAACTAGATACAGAGTGAAAAGAATGAGAAACGGAAACTGATTTTTCAGGTGAAGACCACCAAACAAGAAGCAGCCATGAGGATTGCACAGCTCAGCCCCAGGGGATGACTCATTCTGAAGCCAAGTGGAAGGGAAGTTCCCCTGTATCCCATCAGGCCCATGAATGCTCCTTAAGACAAAACAACCGAAACATCTGCAAAGGGCTGGTGGCAGAAGGCCTTCTCACATCTTCCAGGGCCCTGGCCACTAGCAGCTGCAAGTCCAGCAGAGTAAAGAGAAGTGAGTCTGCACTCGGCCCTGTCCTGTCCCCCTGGAAGGCAGCACTTCTATGGAAGATGAGAACGTTGAAGATGTACTGACGGGCTCTTGTTATTCAACTCAGCCAGTGACCATGTGATCCTGGATGAGCCACTGTCCTTCTTAGTGTCAGTTTCTTGTCACAAGAAGATAATCCTAGTACCCTCTCAAGAGCATTCTGATCCTGTAGAGCCTGATGCTTCCACATTTGGGGTGTGGGGTGAATTCTTTAAGGAAAGAATGTTACCTCAGAACAGAGACTACTGCTTTGAAATAAGAAATCATGATAATAGATCTCTAATAACCAAAAAGCACTACAAATACCATACAATCTAGAAAAATACCATTTTTATTAATTATCTTCCTGGCAATATTTTTCTCTTCATTTCTAGATATATTCACTGAGGTTAGCATTTAATGATGTTAACTTTTACAATATAATTTTTATAGAGACTAAAAATGTCCCATATAGCAGTTTGACTAGTATTTGTTTATTATTAATAACAGTTTTCAAGGTCTTCAACCTCACAAGTCATTATTTATAAAGGACACAGTGAAAGGAATTGTGGTCTATCAAATATCCTTCAAGTATATGTTAGAATATTTCAAGTCACTGTGAGTGTTCTTGTGTATTGAGTAATCATAAATAATCTGTGAACTGATGACATTAAGCATGTTCTTTGAAGACACTTCCACACAAGGTCAGCTCATGATGGTTAATGACACAAAGAAAAATATAAATGGATGGATGGATGGATAGATAGATAGATAGATAGATAGATCCCACACTAAACTTCAACTTCTGCTCATCTAGATTCCCCCAAAGAACCTGATTATTCCCAAGGCCCCAGTCCCCATCACTCAAACTCTAAAAGGATGATGAAGGGAAAGTTGGGGGGGAATCATAAAGCAGTCTTAATCAACTGTTACTAAAATTACATTGACTTCTGATCATCTTTAAAAGTATGTGAATATCTGAAGATATTGCCAGCTCCCCTCACAGAAGTATGGAAGGATAAGGTGACAAACAAGAGATGCTTAAGTTTTGCCGCAGTAGCTTCCTGGGTACCAGGTTCTGAAACATCCTCACAGGATGTTAGAAAAATGCCTGGCATGTGCCTGTCCCAGGTAGTGACCAGTATCCGTAAGTGCAGCCATGCCACATTTCTGGCGGAAGCATTAGCGAATTGCCAAATTGGTGCTTGCATGTACCAACTGCCACCACATCTGTACAGCTGTGTATTTTGTCCTTCTAACGCCATGCCAGCCTTCAAATAGGAGATGGGTTGGGCATGGGAGACAAAATTGGTAACATTCACTAACAGCTAATACACAAATATTTTGGGCTTTACCTTAGGGAATAAAACATGCAACCATGTCTGAAAACAATGCTATTGTCTGTGGCACTGGCGAAACACTATAATTATTTGCCCAGTTTTCTAAAATATACTGAGGTGTGTATTTCAGAGTCTTGGTTAATTTTCCCATGGCTCTTCTCGTTTCTCCCTTACAGCTTCCTCCAAGCCACAATGCCAATGCCTTTTCATGGGGCACTGTACAATTGGTTAGCTTACTTCTTTCCATCCGCCCCGTGGCTGGTGGAAGATATGACTCACAAGCAGCCCACAGCCGCATCAAGCACACACCTCAGCCCACAGCTCCTGAGAATTATCAAGTAAGCCTGCTGCCGCCACTGGGAGCTTGAAAGTGGGCTGATTCCAACTCACTACAACTCACTCTTCTTAGGGGCTTTTCCATAGTTTTCCACAGCAGCTTCCTATGACCTGGCTTCTGCTGAGGGCAACCTTAGGAAATGGAGCCCTGCCCGTGGTCATCAACATCTGTAGCCAGGAATGCACTGTGAAGGAGAAGGGGGCTTGGGGGAGGAATTTGCAGGAATTTTCACATTCCCCTTCATCATTTCCTGCTTATTTTGGAAACAGAAACTAAATATCACCACTGATTTTAATCTTTGTCAGTTTAACTTAATCCTTGTCAGTTTAATTGGGGAAATGCAGAGGCCCATACTTGCAGTTAAAAGTCCTTTTTGTGAGTGTCTGTAGTTTCACTGTCATGGCTGCCTTGACTCTTGGGTGAGTTTCAATGTTTTTCATAAATTCTACTGGCTATGCCCTTCACTCACTCTAGGATTATACTGTTTATTCAAATTTGTAAGTGCTCCTATATGGTAAAGACATTAGTCTATTTGATGTTTTTTAGTTATACAATATATAAAATTTAGCTTCTACTACTTTTGACATATGCCCATTGTTGAGTTCAAAGTGAAATCCATAAATCATTCTCCATTCTGATAGTGTTGCTCACATAAACTATCTGATACTCAGATATTCCACAAAAATAAATATTCCCCTATATCATCTTGTGGCTTTCTTGTTAAATTATGAATATATTTAAATCTTTAATTTGCCTAGAAATAATTTTAATAGATGATTCATCATGTAACTAGTTAGCTTTTAAAAAAATATGTCCGTTACTGTTCTGACATCAATGACTAATCCATCAACTACCTGACAACTGACATACATAAAATACTTAGATACACATGGCTTTATTTATGAGCCTTCTGTTTTCACTTACCTATGTACCTAAATATATCAGTATCAGCCTTTAATTATTATGGATCTGAACACAGTTTAACTCTTGGAAATGGTCTAGATTCACTCAGGAAACAGATCATCTGAGTGTAAATTCCCGTCACACCTCTTATTAGCTAGATAGATTTGGAAAAGTTTGTTAGAGTCTCTGCACCTTTGTTTCTTCATCAATAAAAGCAGAAGAATTGTCTCTTTCTCCCAAAATCATTGTGAAAATTAAAATGAGTTAATGGATATAAAGTGCACAGAGCAATACCTGATACATAGTGAACACTTGATAAATGTTAGCTATGTTATCTGTTTCCCGGGGGTTGCTGTAACAGTACTGTGGCTTGAATGACTAAAATATATTGCCCACGGTTCTGGTGGCTGAGAGTCAGGAATCAGCATGTCATCAGGGTTGAGTCCTTCTGGGAGGGGTCAGGGAGATCCTGTTTCAACTTGTGGTAGGTCACTGAAATCATCTGCTTTTATTGTCACATACCATTTTTCCTGTGTCTCTACACACTGTCTTGTCTTTTTATACATCTAAATTTCCCTTTGTATAAGAAAACCAGGCTTGCTGGATCTGTCCCCTTCACCACCTCATTTTAACTTGTTTAAATTTCAAAGACTATTTCTGATAAGGTGAGATTGTAGGGTACTAGGAGTTAGGATTTCAACATACATTCGTTTGGGGAACATAATTCAACCCGTAACAGTCATAATACGTTTTTTAACATGGAATGATGGGAATTTCAGATAACAGTGTCTTAATGTTGACTTTATTTTCTTTTATGCATGACAAAAAATAACATTAGATTTAAATTTAGACAAGATGTTATATTATAGGGGTTTATCTCTCAATTTCTCAATCTCTGGACCAAAGTAATAGGAGTGCTGAGTTTCTTACTAACTTTTAAAGCACTCAGAGGTGTTAGATTTTATCATATGCCTTTTTGAAGTTAATGAGCTACTTAAGTGGTTGCTCTACTTTGATTTATCTATGTGACATATTAATTTCTTAATGTTGACTCTTACGTATATTTCTGAAACAAGTCCTATTGTGTTTAACATACTACCAGATTAGATTTGTGAATTTTGCTATTTTGTTTTTGATACGCATTCATCTTTATTTGGCTAGTCATCCTATAAACTCCCCTGGCAAATTCCACAACCATAGTGACTTTGCTTTCCTGAGAAGGGGATTCATGGATCTATCCTAGGTGACTGTCTTTAATCACAAGTGTCTTATAGAAACTACTTGCAGTATAAGGCAGAAATATGGTTTCTTTCCCGCTTCCCAGCTTGGTCATCTCACATTTTTTTTGATCACATAAACTCATTAAGGAAGGAAAAATAAGTGGTTCCCTATGCTAAAGTCTCTTTCCTAGAAGCCTGGGCCAATTGCACATATTTGACTCAAACATCTGTCAAAGCAAGGCCAGCTATCTCCATGGTCCTTGGATCTTTAGAACCTTATTTAGAGCTGATCATGTGTGCATCCACACAAGAAAAAAGGAACAAACTATTGACATACACAACAACAATACCAAATGCTTTATGCTAATGAAAAGATGCTAGATTCAAAGGCTGCAAAATGCATGATTCTACTTATCTGACACTTTAAAAAATTGAACAGGTAAGTGATTACCAGGCATTGAAGGGAGTAAGGCCTCACAATAAAGGGGCAGAATGATAAAATCTGGTTGATAGTGGAAAAATATATTAATACTATATAAATGAGGTAAGTGAGTACAACCATGAGGTAATCATTGTTGAAGGTAGGCCATGAGGACTCATTATGTTATTCTGTATATTTTCTTGGTTTATGTTTGAAATCTTGACAAACGTATGTTTAAAAAATCAAACACAATAAGTTTGTGTAAGGCAGGATCCTGGGAAACATGACCCTAGGGCCTCCTTTCGTACTCCAATTATCTGAACCCTCAGCCCTCCCTAAATGGCCTACTTCATGAATGTGCCATCCAGTGACTTGGTAAACTGAGAGATACAGAGGAAAACAAGAGATACAATTAAGGAAATAAAGACAGCGTAACTTTGGCCATCCAAGTAAAATGGCTGTGCTAATATCTTTGTTAATGTCTCATGGTCAGAGCAAGGAGAACATCACTCCCAGGATCACTGCCTTTGCCATTTTAGGGCCTCTCTGGGAGGCCAACTGCATGGCACAATATGCTTTGAAATCTGGGCTTCCATTAAAAAGTCTAGTTTATGGTGCAGTTTAGAGGCCCTTGCAGGAGGACATTCAAGCTCTCAGAAAGCACTCTCAAGCCTGCCTAGGCTACAGGCAAGGGCTGAGGGTTCCTCCCTGCCCAGACAGTAGTTGGCTAAGCTTGAAGGTCTTCCACAAGCTGCCTTCTGACCTGTGCAAGGGCTTCATGTCTGAGCTCTTTGCAGCTCAGAGCAGTTGAGGCAGCCACATTAAGAATATTCCTCATAATGTCTACTACCTACTATCAGAGACATATGAATCGCTATTGTTTAAAAGGTTATTTACCAAACAGAAAAAGATCTCAGGAAAATGTAAACCCTTCACCAGAGAAACCACACTGGTTCCTGCCTTCCAATGAGTCCAGAATGGAAGGCAACTCAACTCACTGAGACTTAGGAGCTTGAGAGGCGAGGCCTGGATAGGATCCTTATTTCACTCATAAGAAAACTGCCTCCAAACCCAGACCAGGGTAATTAAATAAGATTGAACCTAGTCGGGGTGGAAATAGAGGTGGTTACTTCTTCCTTCAAACTTCTTTGTCCACTGCTGCACCTCAGGGCAAGTGCTAAAGGCAAGACCTTGAAGGCATAGGACTGGCTCCTTTCCTTGGTAATGTATGTCTGTCACTCTCGGGGCTACAAGAACTCAAGGTCACAATATTCGGAGGTTCCTCTTGCTGTGCTATAACATCCTTGCCCAGCTGAGCCAAAGTCCTCTGACTGTTCCTTCACCTCCGTTCAGGTTCTTTCTTCCATCCACCATCCTTCTCTGCCCTGAAGAGGAATAGTGAGGTGACCCAGTGCTGTCTGTTCATGCAGTGAAGCGGGCCTGTGGAAAGCCATGGCAGAGCCCACTTCTGACAGTGCTGACCTTCACCCAAGCCCCATGTTCCCCTCACGTTTCAGAAGACAGCTCACTAAAAAACCACCATTGTCTATACGGCTCACATAAGGCTTTGGATAACCTCTGAGTTATCTATGACAAAATCAGACACTACTCTCTAAATTTCCATTCTTTGTTTGAGAAACGATTAGACCCATTAACCAATGAAAACAATCCATTCTAACCTGACTTGATCAAATTTTAGTCCTGCTCCTGTCCTCTTCTCTCCTCACCCCTGTTCGGGCATGAGCTAAGCACAAAGCACATTTCCCATTCAGTTAATAAATCCTGCCCTCGCTCGCCGACTCTAACCAGCTCTCCCCATTGCAATTGCCCTCCTCATCCTATTGCCAAGAGTCTCTCCTGATAAATCCTTTTCTTACTGCTATCCAGTCTTGTAATTTTCTTCTTTGATATCATCTTCAATTCAAAATAAAGGGAGACAATGCCGAGGCTTTGCTTTAGACTAACACCCAGCTTTTGAGGACTGTTCCACCTGCACTAGAGAATGCTTGGGCAGCCAAGAGGCACCGGTAACTTGCCTTAGGGTTTCTTGCATTATTCCCTATCAGTTAGTTTCTCTGAGGGAAGGAAACTGAATTATAAATGTCTATATCAGCCTGTCTGCCCCTGCCAGCCTCTTTCCACTCCCCCAAACTAGTAGTAGCCCTCCCAGTTCATGCCATGCCACCCATATGACTCCCTACACATAAAACAGATCATGCCTCACTGAAGGACATTGGCTTCTCCCCTTCTCTCAGGCACCGACGCCAGCTTCCAGGAGACAAAGTAGCAAATGAAAAATGTGACTTTTCTTTGAAGCAAAACACCGAAAGCTCCTGAAGAAGCATTCCATGCTTCAGGCTTCAGGGGTACCCAACACCTATCAGCCTCTTATTTCTGCATCCCTCTATGGAAGCCATAAGGGGACAACCTGTATGGTTAAGCAGTTGGAAATACAAAGAGCACACCTTAGGAAACACAGTTCCTGGGAGCCAGAGTAGAAGGAGAGAGAGACGTTCCCTCCATGCTTTTCCTGTTCAAAGCTTTTCTCCTGCTCAATTAAAGAGGGTGTTCTGTCCCCAGGATCTGGGACCCTACAAAAACTGGACTACTTGATGACAATGCAATGAAGAGACCAAGCCTCAAAGCAGTGAGAGTGATGGGTGGTCTGAGGAATGCACCAGAGACACCAGTTGGAAAGAGGCTGAGACCTGCTGGCGAGGCTGTTAACAATTTTTCAAAAAACACAGGTACAGTAATATGTGACTCAGATCTGGCAAGCAGTACATTCTAATCCATGAAACATCTTGCAGCATATATTACTACATTAGATGCCAAGCCTGGGCTAAGTGTTCTGTAAATATTATCATTAAATTCTCACTACCAAAAAATTCATTTGAATTAAAGTTATAGGACTTAATATTAAAGCAGAGTAGGAAAAACTTGTGGATTAGCAGAAGAGCCATAGAATACTCACCCATTCAATGCAGATTGGCTTCTTGTCCATGGATCTATATGATATTTTTGCTCCTTCCTTTACTCTAGTTCAGTGGATCTTGAGGGGATGTTGTCTTTCTGGTTTTGTGGTTCTGTCTTGTTTTTGTAGTGCTGGGGGTGGAGCCCAGGGGGTTTTTTACACCAAATAAGTGCTCAACCACTAAGCAACATCTACAGCCTAGTTTAATGGACCTTAAACTGTAATGTTGCAATGTGCTGGAGAATTACCCAACATACTGTAACATGAGAGATTTTCCAAGAGTATTCTGATAATATTCAATTCCCAACCTAACTATTGACCTCAGAAGTCCATACCCACATAGGATTCCCACCTATTATGTCACAGTTAATGATCATCTCACAAGGGCAGTATGGTGAGTGTGGGGGCAAGTAGAACACTAAGTACACTGAAAGTTCTGTATGACCAATAGAATGCCCAAAGAAGCTCTCTGGAGGCCCCTGTCATTTATAGTTTAAGGATAAATAAGGTGAATGAGTTGAGTCAGAGACAGGGAACAAAAATTTAAATAGTAGATCCTTCCCATGAAACACTGCTCAACAGAAATATTAATACATGCCACTAGATGGATGAATGTCAGAGTAGACTGAAAGAAAAAGTCAAGCACTAAAGACTGTTTCCTTATTATTCCTTTTATATAAAATTGCACATCTGGCAAAGCTACAGGATTGAAAAGCAGAGATGTGGTTTCCTGGGGCAAGGAGTTGGCGAGAGGGAGGCAAGGGGGTGAGAGGAAAACAAAGGAAGGAAGGAGAAGAAGGGAGCTTTTCAGAGTAAAGAAACACTCTAACTCTTGATGTGATGGTTATTATATGATTTCACATAGTGACCAACATTCACAACACTGCACTTAATGGTACAGTCATGACACTATACTGTATTTAAATGATATAGTCAGAAATAATACCTTACACAGTTTTACCAGAGAGTAACACAGTCACACATACATACAAAAAGACTGGAAAACTTTACTTCCAACAAAAGACTGCTGCATATTTTGAATTAAAAGAATGCACAAAGCAGAACTGCATTCTTCCATTCAAGTCTTTTCTTTCACATTTGTGAAAGGAGAAAAAGGAAAAAGAAACTGCAACATTCATTTGAATTTTTCCCTTTCAGATCTGAGCTCTAATCAGTGCAGAGAACTGGGTAACAAGTAAGACCAAGAGGGTTTAATTAAACTGAGCAATCATTAAACTGGATTTAAGAGTGCTTGTGTTTGCAAAACAACAAAATATTTACAGACATTTTCTTCATCCCCTTCATTAGTTTCAGACTCCGCAGGAAATATGGAGGTTGGGAACAGGTCCTAATGAGAGCATGCAAATTTTAACTACTAAGGTTACCGTAGCAAAAAGACAGTGTGGAAAAATGCTCTGGATGAAGTGCTAAGTAAGAAAAAGCAACGAGTTAGCATTACCATTCTGAGTAATTAAAAAATATAGTGCAGAAGGGAGGTGACTATGGACAACTGGAAAGTAAAATATTCAGAGATAATATAAAACAACTGGGATTAGGGGACTATTTTCATCCTCTCACTTCTCTAAAATCCTCAAAATATGGTTTTATATTTTAATTTTTTCAAAACAGAAAGCTAATTTAGGCATGCAAGCCACAGTGTTCACCACCTGTTTGCTATCCCTTAGAACAAGATAAAACTGGACACTCTCCATGCTGTCTAACCTCATGCCAGTGCGTCTGGCAGCACCCATTCCAGTCATGCTTTTATGCCATGAGGGTAGTAAAACCACTCTTCTCAAAGTCACCTGTGGCCTCCATGTGATTGAATCCAAAGGTCAATCTTCAGTCCCCCAATCACTCCAGTTCTATAAGTGGTGTAAATGAGCTAATGGCTTCCTCCTTCCTCTCTGGGTTTCCAGGTGTTCTTCTCCTACTCATCCTCCCGTCCTACTGTTTGCAGCCCCCATGCTGGGCTCCCCGCCTTGTCCCGATCCCCATCTACTGGTGTGCTCAGGGCTCGCCTCTTGCATTTGTCCTCTCTATACACCACTGAGGATCTCTTCTAAGCCCATGCTTGGATAGAATCCATATACTGAGTGTGCCCAATTTTACATCTTTACTCTAGACCTGTCTTCCAGACCCTTAGACTTGCATATCTAATCACCTAGTTGACATACTCATCTAGATATTTAACAGACAGCTAGGTTGGTATTTCTTACCTCTTCAAAACCTGTTCTTCACATACCCTTGGTTCCTCAACAACACCTTGCTGGGTCCCTTAACTTTGCCTCCACCACTAGGAGCTGCTGCATTGAATTCTTTTCAATTAAACATTTTAAGTAGAATTTTTTGCCTCCTGCAAGTATGATGACTTTCTTGCCACCATCCACCTTGTGATCCACATTCCTGCCTGCCTTCACTGAGTCCCCTCAAATACACTAGCATTTACTGCCTTCATGCCATTATCTGTGTACACAGATGAGGGCTAAACCACCAATGTGTAGTGGTCTCCCCACCACTGGAAATGTAGAACAGGTTCTCTCAGGAAGGCTTTCCTCAGCACCGCTCCCACACTAAGCTGGGCTGGCATCCTGCCTCTGAGCTCCCCAACTCCTCACTACCTACTTGGTGACCCACTGCCCTCTATTTCATCTTTGCAGACAAGTGAAGCTCTGTAGGAGGTCAGAGAGGCTGTTCCACACTCTTTCCTGCCCCATCACCATGGCTACTGGCGCCAAATCATGCATACAGGAGGGTCAGTGACTCCTGCAAGATATTCATCCATTGTACCTAGGGACTAGAGCTAGAAACCGAGAATATTAGTGGTTACTACCAGGGATTTCTAGGTCCACAGGTAATACAAGTAATGAAAGCAACAGATTGGGCAAAACAGAAGGGCAAGATGTTCAACTCGCCACAGAATTAAGATCTTACCTAAGGCATCCTGTAGCAATTTTTAAACAACAATGTGTATTCAGAAGAATACATGTCTCTACATTAAGCTGGGCCTATGGTCCATGGATTTATAATCACTAAATCAGATGACATAAAAAGTTTCTAAAGTGAAAGATTTCAGAGATTAGTAATGAATAAAGGTTTCTACACAGACAAGAAGCGCCTGCACATGACTTTCCAAGTGACAGATGGGTACACAATGCTGCATACCACCAATTAAACTACAACACACTTTTCACATGTATCTTCTCAGTCATCCAAATAATAGCCCCAAGAGGCAAGTTTATTATTATTGCTATTTTGCCTTTGAGAAAACTACACCCTAAAGTAGACAAATTATTTAATAAGGTCATTCAACAAGGATCTGAAAGAGCTGGAAGCCCTAGCATCAATTCCAGATGAGAGAAGACAATGGAATCTTTTGTCTAGGCCAAGTCTGGGCCAAATACTGCAAGGGCACACACTATGCAGGCGAAACTATATCGGCCATGGGGTGAGGGGCTTCAGGTGAATTAGGCTTCAGCTGAAGGGAGTCAGCAGTTGGTCAAGAGAGAAAACATGCTGTGCACAGAACAGAGAGAGTATCAGGTTTTTATGAATTTGCCGATGTGGGCTAACTTCTGGTACTTTCCATTGGCCAGCAGCAGGAATCCAAAAGACATTTCTTGTTGTGATGGACTTAGACCACTGAATAGTCATGGTCAATTTGTCCTAGGGGGTGTTGAGTTTTCATGTAGCTGGTGCTATTATCTTAAGTAAATCCCTGTCTTATAGGTCTGGGCCTTGTAATGGGGCTAAAGTACTTCAGATGTTTGGGTTTTTATAGCTTCTGAAGAAGAACATGGGAATGGGCAAAAGAGAGAGAGAGAGAGAGAGGGAAAAGGGAAAGGAAAAATATATATACCAGCTCCAATGGGTAATGGAACAGTTTAACCCTTGCAGTTTTGGACTAAACATTTTTATAAATTATCAGTATGTCTACATGCAGAGCTAAGTACAATCTGACCCAAGGGTTAAAACCACAAAGCAGACAGACACAATATGAAGAGAGAGATGACACATCTTTTATCTCATCTTAGTCACCCATCAGATCTCTTTAGGTTCAAATGAAAGATCAGTGTTTTCAGTAAATGTGGCCTTCAGATCCCTGAAAAGGAACTTAGGCAACTGTTACAAAACCCCACAAGTTAGAGGTAGTATCCACAGCAAAGCTAGTGGGAAGGTAATAATACATTGCCCAGGTGTGTGTACTCCAAAATTTCTGATTTTTAACTGACTAAGGACAAATGAAGTCAGAGGGTTTGTTTAGGTTTTTCCTTGGTAACGATTTTTCATTGCATGCAAACATTCTCCATATGTGGTTTGATCAGAATCTCATGACTGGGCTATTGAAAAAAGCACAAGGTGGAAAAATAACATGCTGTGCTACAAAGGGTATTGGTTTCCTATGCCCAGGGGCTTTTCTTTGTTATCCCAGCCTTCTATCCCGCCATGGCAGTCCCTAACTCACAGATGCCCCACATGCATTGTGGGCCAGTGGGTGCTTCACAACCTGAAAGATGTCCAGGGGTTCTTTGGGCCAGCAGCATTCAATGTCATCAAAACCATGTCTGTTTCAGGCTGGACAGTGCTTCCTGAATGCATGCTATGGATCCACACAAGAATTCCCATTAACAGTGCTTTTATACCTACCTTTAACACTTTCTTTATTAAAAAAAAATCCAATTACAGTCTGTGCTACAAAGCCCTGGAAGATCTCTGGGCTTACAGTTGAACACAGCCAGCTGTGGGAGGCCACGGCATTTGCGTGTAAGACAGCTTTCCATTCTGGTAATGAAAGCAGACACGGTCTGGTGGGCAGGCTGAGCAGCACACAGCAGCACCTGGGACCACATCTGTGAGCCCTGCAAACGAAACAACTTGACCAAAAGTTCTCCTACAACATGGGTAAAGGAGCCCAAACTTTTCCTAAAACCTATGTGGATATCTCAATCTCTTTGCTATGATGGGCTAAGTGAGAGTGAAATCACTCTGAATGACATCCTCAAGGTGAAGAAAGTTGTGCTCACAAAATGGCTCAAATGTGCACAGAACATTGCAGCGAGCATATCACCTGAGAATCACACCAATCCCCCAAAGAGCTGCTGTTAACCTCACAGTACAGATAACGGGATGGGGTTCAGAAAGGTTAGGCAAGGCACCAAGGCTGGTGGAAATTTGAATATAAATGGGCGAGGCTCACAAATCTGGGTTCCTATGATATCATCCGTAGTTCCCAAATTTGCCTGATCATATGAAAAGCCTGCGAACTTGTTAGATGCAGACTCCTAGGCTGTGCTTCAGGGATTCTGATTTCGTAGTTCAGGATTGGGACCTGTGCATCTACATTTATAAGGAACCCCCACGTTGGTGGATCAGTGCAGGTGGTTCATTGTCTGTACGTAGTATGAGAATCACTGTGTTTCAGAAGAGGCAAGCATCTTCCAAAATGTATATCCCAGTGCTGGAGATAATGAGAACTGAAGTCCAAAGCATTCCCAAGTCTGTAAGTCCAGTCTTTGCAGAAGTGCTGACTTCTAAGCATGCTTTCTAAACTTCCTCCTGTCTCTGGCATAAGCTTTATTAAATTCTAGTACCATGTGTACTAATATTTAGTTAATATTTTTAAATGACCCAATTTTTGCTAAGTTATTTTAAAAGAAAACTCCATATTACTATCACAAATGGAAACTAGGCTCATTTGTCATAAACAGATAATAAAATCAATAAAAAGTAAATACTGGCTAGGCACAGTTTCTTGATTGGAGTTCTGACCCAGAAACCTATTTTCTCCAATGCAAAAATAAGCATTAATCAGTGATTGAAGAGTTAGGGATTGTAGACACCCCAAAACTGAAAGGTTCTCTCATAGGAAGTACTGAAAAAAAAAAGAGTTTAATTCATGTAATTCAGTGTCCTTGGGTGTGTTGCCCACTCAGTACTTGGAATTTCATAACCAATCAATGGCTTAAGACAGTGGTTTTTCAAATTGAAGGTGAATCAGCATCACCCAGAGAATTGCATAGGCCCTGCCCCTCAGGTTTCTGCTTCAGCAGGGCAGGAAGGGGCCCAAGGATGTGCATTTCTAATGAATTCTCAGGTGAAGCCAATGCCTGTGGTCCAGGGGCCACAATTTGAGAACCAGGAGCATAAGGCAATCGAAGTGCTTGAGGAAATGCAGGCTTAATCCTTGCTACACCCTGGTCACTGAGGACCAGGCGCTCTTCATCGCAGTAGCTCCTGTGGGGATCCCCACACCAGACACTGTTATCTAGATGCCCAAGCTCCACAGAAAGCCTTGTAACTCACTTCATTCCAAGATTCTTCCAGAGTCTCTTCTTAGAAAGCTGGACCCCACCAGCTGGGAATTTCAGATGGGCTGCCTCCCTTCATGCTAATCAATGGGGACAGCAGCAAGAAGTCATGTGTCCCCTGATCCCATGCAGATGCATCCAGCCTGCGGGGCTGACCTGCAGAGGGTCACACACTTCCTTCCTGTGCTTCTGCACTGCCTGAGGGACCATCTCTGGGCTTCCCGCCCTCCCTGACCATAGCGGAGCCCTGTTCAGACATTTGTGAGCTCTCCTGATCCTGTGTGAGTGATGACATACCCACCCTAGGCCACCCCAATTCCTCCTCTCCCTGGACCAGCCCTGACCTATTTCCCTGACCCTGCCTAGGTCCAAGGCCTCCCACAATGGCCCATGTTAGCCTAGTTTCTCTCCAGTAACCAGCAGCTTCAGGCAGCAAAGAACAAATATTGTTCCAAAGCACCTCTTACTATACTTCGCTCTACTGCACCGGATGCTTCAAGGCACTTACAGCGTCTAGCAAAGAAGGGGCAGAGGATGGTATACTTCACGAGGACAGAAATCCCCTCCTGGAAGCACTTCTCAGGGAGTCTTGGGCCCAAATAGATGATGTCCCTGAGAAACAATGCATGAAGTGTGGCAGAACCACAGGGGTTCTAAGGTTGACGCAGTGAGGTTATACTCCCAGCCCCAGTCTTAGTCACCGTGTGTCCCCGAACCTGTTTCTCAACATCTACACACCTCATTCTTTCAAGCAGAGTAGAGGGGAAATCATACTTACTGTGGATTATTGCAGAGTGGAATTAAATAATGAATGTCAAGCCCCAGCAGGAAAAGATGTTCCCAGGAAAGGATGCCAGCTGCCACCAACACACTACTCTTACTGATGGCACAGCCAACAGGTGAGGGTTATTACAAGTCCTCCTACAGGACGCCCACTAGACTGCTATTGCATGTATGTGTGTGCGCGCGCCTGTGTGCATGTCTGTGTCATTCAAGGTCTTAGGAGTCCTGGAAGCTAAAACAACACAGGTAATGATATGCAGGTGGGGTTTTTAATGCTGCTGTTGACATGTCTTTGAATGTCTGCAATAAGAAGGATAAGAAAACCTGAGACATAACAAATTACTATTAAGAATTAACAAATCCATTTCCTCCAAGATTTCTCACTTGCCCTCAGGAATATCTTGGAGTTTTGCAACTTCCATAATTGAAGCCACTGGCTTATAAATTAAGAGGAAGAACAAAAGGCATGAAAGAGAGAAGGAGCTTGGCAGGCTGGTGTGATGAACCTATGCCTGCAGGCAGGAAGACAGGAGTTCAAGGCCCAGCGCATTACTCCCCGCTGCCATGTGCATATGTGTGTGACTTCACCCCAGAAGGGCACCTTCCCCTCTTCTGTAATTTGGACATAATATGCTGAACTGTGCTAACAAGAAATAAATTAAAGCTCCAATAATAATAATAATAATAATAACTAACTGGGCAAGTATGCTGTACCTCCCTGTTATTTTTCATCTTGCAGAGAGGTTTGGTAATTTTCCCAAAATCACACAGCAACTAAAAAGCACAGCTGGGGCCTGGGGATTTAGCTCAGTGGCATAAGCGCCTTCCTGGTAAGAACAAGATTGTGAGTTCAATCCCCAGTACCAAAAAGAAAAAAGCACAGCTGGGATCTGACCCATGCAGTCTGTCTCCCAGTTGCACTCTACTAGCCACGAGGAGTGTCAAGTTGCCCAGTGTCTGGCACACAGAAACTAGGTCAGCGTCAGGGATTGTGCCCCCAGAGCCTCTACAGAGACCATGAGAAGGGGAGTGAATCCACAGTCTTGATTAATCTGAACCCAGGTTCATTGCACAAGGCTCTAGTTCCCTACCCCAAATTTAAACAGCTGCTCCTTCAATGTAATGGAACGCAAATGTCTGAAAAGCTTGGAATTTTAATTATCAAAGTCCTGATGAAAATCTGAATCAACAGCTGCTCCCGGCAAGGCAGCCCTCAGAGATGCCCAGAGCAGGCCAGCAGGAGGGGAGGAGAGGACACAGCCCAGACAGGACGCGGATGACTGCAGCTGTCTGCAGAGCCCGTACCGGCAGCTGTGAGATGTGGGCTGGATGACATGGGCCAGGACACAGTAAGAAGAGGAGAGAACCTCAGAGGCTCACCTGTCCTCTCATCATACTTTAGTGTCTGACATATGTCCATGACAATGACAATGTGGAGAAATGACAGCAGGACCCTGCTGTGATGTTTCTGAGGACCAGGGCAGGGCAACCCTACAGCCAAGTAGGGGTCAATGGGGCAGGAAGTAGGTGTCAGAATAATGGCTTTCAGCCAACTAAGACAGCATTGACACTAGCTTTGAGGCCTCTGCTATGCCAGTAACACCTGCAGGTATGGGAGCCTCTGCCCAGACATACCTTCTCTTCCCCAGGTGACCCACATGCCCATTCCTGTGATTACTCCATGCCAGATGCTGCCACTCAACACAAAGGCTCATCCTCCCTGACTTCAACACAGAACATCCCCTTCCACAAGGCTGACCTTGCTAGTCCTACCACCTTTCCTACTAGTGACTTTGCTGCATGCTGCAAGTATTTGAAGAACAAAACACTCAGAGCAGAGGACAACCCTCAGTTCTCTTTAGTGCTTTACCCACCAATGTGGCAAAATAGCTATGAAGCCATGACTGCTGGTGGACATGAGTCAGTCCCCTCCCTTCCCAGAAGAAAGTGTGGGCTCTCATGTCAGTTTTAACATTCTAACCAATTGACAGGATAACTCTTTCCTCAGACAGCATTTTACGACTCACGTGCAAGAATATTTAGTACAGCATTACTTACATGAAAGCAAAGCAATTCAGAAATGTTCAACAATCAGGACTGCTTAAAATAAGTTGTAATACTCTCAGGCAGTTGTAGTGCATGCCGTTATCAATAATTTAGACTTCCAAATAACCCAAAGAGTAAGGACACGTTTATAACAAAACGTTAAGTAATAAAGCAGGATATGAAATGATCTATCATACATAATTATTTCAGTTGTGTTTAAAAGATACAGTTGCATAAATATGAACAGGGAAAACAAAACTAAAGAGAAATGCATAATCACCATGGTCTTTATGAATATTGTTTATTTTTTTCCTGTGTGTCTTTTCCACTGTTTTCTATTGAAAAGAATATATGCATTATATTCATATATCCTTTTAAATATTTTAAGTAGGAGATGTTCAAAAAATAATAAAGGAAGTGCCCTATTTTGATGTTGAATGACACCCAGAGGCCTCTGTGTGAGAGGTCTGATCCTGAGCTTGGGGCTACTGGGAAGTGGTGGAAACTAAGAAGTAGGAGTTGGGTGAAGTCTTAAGGTCATCATAGAGTCCCCTTAAAGGGAACTATGGGATCCCAGCCCCCTCATTGCTCTCTTTTTATTTCCTGACCATGGAGGTTTGACTCTCCACACATGACTGCCATGATGTGCTGCCACAGGCCCACAGCAATGGAGCCAACCAGTCATGGACTAAACCCCTACAATCGCAAGCCAAAATAAATCCCCTTTCTCTTTATAAGTTGATTGTCTCAGATATTTCATTCTAGTGACAGAAAGACAAACACAAGGAAGACAGAAAATTTAGGGAAGAAGAGATGGTACTTTAACCTAACAGAATTCAGCCTGTTTTGGATAAATCCTTATTCCTTCAGCCCTCAGAGAGAAAATGATGGGGACATTTTCTCCTTAAATCAATTATAAAAAATAATATTTGGTCTGATGTTTGTGAGAACGTAAGTGTCCTCAGCTCCTACAAGCATGTGCCAGAGAAAGCCACTTAAGACTCTATTCCAGAACAGACCCCTTAAGGATTAGCAGTTGCCATGACAATGTGTTAGCAAATCATTTATTAAGTACTTGAAATTTCTCTTCCACTCTTGATGATGGGTTTTGAAATGGCCTGTGTAAGTCATTACTGGCAATTCTGTGTCTCCATCTTAGTGCCTGACCTGGCTGTAAAATGGTCCTTAAATGGTGAGCATGTCTCTAGGCTGCTTGCTCCAAGCTGCTTGGTACCCATTCCAGAAGCAGCCATTATCGACAAGTTTAAGCACCATCTCCTGTCCCTGGGAAGCGGACCAGAATTAGGCTTTGGTGTGCTTGGTGATGAAGAGGAAATTAGTGCTACTTCTGGAGCTCCCACTAAAATTGCCACCAGTCTGCAACATCAGTGCAAGGGAAAATCACCCCTCCCCTGCTAGACTCCTCTGCTAAAGCCAATGTCATTATCAGCTGATGAACCCCATCCCTACCCCTGTAGATCTGCATAGAAGATTAGGCACTTTCTCATTTTATGAAGTCTTCTCCAAGGAGCCACTGCCAAGGGTTGGCTTATGGGTAAATAAGGAACATGTGCCTGGAAGAACCAATCACACGCCATTTGGCCTTGTATTATTCTTTCAACAGGACTCCCCTGCATCTCCCACAATGTGATGGTACAGGCAAAGTCCTTGCTTAATTGCCCCAAGTCTTCTCTCCTTCATGCATGATTCCCATGATTCATTCTATCCACTGTGAAACAAAATTTTCACTGAGTCACAAAATTTACCTTCCAGGAAGTGGCACAATTTAACTGCCAAATAAATGAGCTTGGTTTATGATAATAACCAAGAAACTTAAAACACACACACCCTCATCTTTCTACTGTTGGGATGAGCCACCTGTGACAGCTAGGGTAGGTTTTCAACCTGGTGGGTCATGAAGACATGACCTTGGTATCTACATCTGGACCTCCACATCGCTCTGTGGCACTGTTAGCCTGCTCTGCTTCCCAGCTGCCATGAATTAGGCAATTTTCCTCCACCACACCTTTATGCCATAATGTTTCTGCCTTAGAGCTAACCAAAGATAGGTTTGAACCTCTGAAAACATGAACCAAGCTAAACCTCTCCTCCTTTAAATTGTTGATATCAGCTATTGTATCTCAGTAATGAGAAAGATAATACACATGCCTCTTCTCCTAACCCCTCCACCTTAGCCATTGCCACCATCAACATCCCTAACTATTCATCTGTGCAGTGTGCCAAGTCCAATCCAAGAGTGTGGAGAAAACTTCAAGCTTGGGGAAGAGAAGTGTTACGGGCTGAATTACATCTCCCCAAATCTATAGTTTGAAGCCCTAATCTTCAATCTGACTGTATTTGGAGATAGGGGCTTTAGAAAGTAACTAAGCTTAAGTGAGGTCATAGGGTTGAATCCAACAGGATTAGTGGTCTTATTGAAAGAATAACAAAGACACATCTTTCACTCTGGACAAACACTTGCCTAGGAAAGGTCCTGTGAAGTATTAGCAAGAAAGCAGCCACAAAGCAGCAAGAAAGCAGCCAAGAAGAGAGCTCCTACCAGAAACTAAATTGGCCAGAACCTTGATTTGGGACTTTTGGTCTTCAAAACTTTGAGAAAATAAATGTCTGTTGTTGAGGCCATCCGGCCTTTATGTCTTGCTGAGGTAGCTCAAAGCTGAGGAAGAGAAGCAGATGTCAAGAGGTAGACGTCACTGTTTCCTAAAAGCTGAAGGATGCCTGTGTAGTGTGAGCAAGTGAGGAAATCATTCTGCTCATAATGAGGGAGAACCTCTTTCTGGAAACAGCCGAACAAGATTCTGGAGGAAGGAAGGCAGAGAGAGGGAGGGTCACCATCACAAACATGTGCGGCCATATTTGGTAAGAAGTCAGTGAGATGACGCATGGAGGGGCTCAACGAATGCTTGCTGAAAAACTGACATACTTTCCTCCCAATTGGAAACCACGCATGCACGGCGATGATGTATGCCTAGCCATTCTCAGCAGTGAGAAAGCAGGGACAAATTGTTGGTACTGGCCAAGAAACGTCTTGAAATGACAGAGCAAAGGTCACCATAAGTGGTTCTCAGCTACACAGCACTAAAAATGCATGTTGTCTACACTTTTCCTGAGACTACATCATCTCAGTTCTCATGTACAGGCTAGAAACTACTGCCCAAGGCTGTGGCAGTCTCTCTGCCTCATGAATGTCATACAGGCCTGTTTTGGGCACAAGTCCTACTTGCGAGGTTTCTGCCCTAGCATAAATTACTGAACATCATGGCAGCGGTCTAACATGGCGGAAGGCCAAAGCAGAAATGACACCCTGATGATCCACTTCCTCCTCCTTCCCCTTCAGCCCTGATTACAGCTTCCTCTTTCCTTTCCCATGCACAAAAAGAATTCAGTTCAGTTCCCCATGTGTTATCAATGCCTGCCCCAAACTCGGCCTTTTCCCAGAGGTCATAAAACCTCTCACAATGTTTGTCTTTGGTCAGAGGAGAAAGCCCAACCCCACAAGTTTGCACACTCCTCTCCATGGCCTCAATAAAGGCTCCTTTTTCTTTCCCTTTGCTTCTCTATTGCACCAGAAAAGCCTAAGACAACTAAGCACACCCTCTCAAGGGAACAAGACACTACACAAAGGCCATGGATGAGGAGCACCTCCCAGAAAGTAGTCCACACTTCTCAGTAGGACACATACCAGGTCAGGGTCTGGCTCTGTCATGCCTGCAGATTAAGGTCCCACCCCTCCCAATGGTGGCCAGTGTGTTCCCTGGACAGAAACAACAGGAGACTGAGATGTGGCTCAGCAAAGGACTTCAGACAACTAGAATGGGATGGTTTCTGAAAGTTCAGCTGTGAAGAAAGGGACAGGACAAGTGAGGCATGGTTAGAAAAGAAGGGCATTTTATATCACCCACCTTGGCCAATATGTCTGCCTTAGAAAAGCATAACTTATCACAGTCTTCCTAGTGTCAGCACTCAAAGTCACACATCATAAGAAACTTGGACAGCTGGTCACCCTGCTGCCAAGCCAAGCTCTGGCTGGGGCCCCACTGTATCTTAGAGAAGTGTTATGGAAAGCACACCAAACATGAGAAGAAACGGCACTAAGATTTAGGAGGCAGTTTATTACACCCGGGGCTTCTGACTAGGATCTTTCCCAAAGAACCAGAGCCCCTGCCCAGCAGATTTTTGGGCCTTTTAAAGGGAAAATAAGCTGGGAGATTCAAAGACAGATTTGGCACATAAGATTGGAGGGTCAGGTGACATCATGGACTGCTGAAGGGGTTTGAATTTCTCAAGTTACATTGTAAGTTTATCTGTTACACAAAGGCAGTAAAGACACCTTAAGTTACATTGCAAGGCCATCAGCTACACAAAGGCAGTAAAACAGAGGTTACACAAAGAAAGGAATTTCTGTTATCAGGCTTGCCCGAACATGTCTGCCAGGTTTTAGCGGGCATTCTTGGTAGGTTTTCTGGGCAGGCTTTATTTACAATTTTAAATTCCCTCTCACAAGGACTTGGAAAGTCTTGTACCTGCCCCAGACACTAGGTCATTTTTGAGAGGCCTCCACACTGATGACCTTCCCACAGGTACCAACTGCCACTTGGAAACAGCTGCAGTGAATCCAAAGACAGGGAAAGTAAAACATCCTGTAAGCACATTTTACTGTAAAACTATAAGTAAGCATGGCTCATAGGCACAGTATCAAGGGTCCTCTTTGCCCAGTCCTTGTCTCCACATCGGACTTAGGGTGACTCTTCTAAATGGCAAATCTGATCAGATGTCCCGCTGGGAACCTTCCTGGGCTTCCTTTGTCCTGAGGATGGAACTGAAGCATTAGCCTGGCCCCAACACCTTCCCCGGCCAGCCTCACCCATCTCTCTGGTCTCTGTCTCAAACCCATCCCAGCTTTAAAGTACTTTACAATTCCCCAATCCAGCCAAGCTGATTCGTACTTCTGGGCCTTTACACAGGCCAAGCTTTCATCTCAGACTGTTCGCTGTTTCCCTAGATCTCTATCCTCCACCTACCAGTGCAATTTATTAGCCTTTTAAAAACGCTTCGTTTTTCCACTTTGCAGGTATTCTCCAGGTAAGGCTAATTGCTCTCCTTATGGCTTCCCAAAGAGCCTGATCTCTCACTGTACCATACACAATTTTATAATATATGTATATATATTTGTCCCCAGCCTTACTATTCCACAAACTCCTTGAAAGCAGATAAAGGATCTTATTTGAATGTATTTTTCTAGCCCTGAGCATGATGCCGGGCTCAAAGTAGGAACAAAGTGAGTATCTGCCAGGGGACTGATTGGTTGTTTGATTGATTGATGGATTAAACTTAACTCCCTCACACCCTTCTGTGAAAATATATTTTCCTCAAAGTTTTTAGCCTTTGCAAATGACAGACAAGATACTTCTTTGAATTTCCACGCACTTATCTCAAAGCTTTCTGTTTCAACGACCACCTCGGGCTGCCAATGGGATGAGCCTCGGCCACATTTCTGTCAAAGCATCCTTCTTTTGTTGATTTACTTTAAAATGCAACTTGGTGCCTTTAAGTTCAAAGAAGAATACAGCCATGTCTTCAGCCTGTCCGGAAACATCTATCACCAGCTGGCTGAGGAGTTGTGACTGTCGTCTTCCCAAACCGACAAGATGATTTTTCCCAGCCACAATACAAGTTCAGTGAGCCATACAATCATGGTGAATTCCCTATCCGCTCAACATCCTCTGCAATTTTTCAGAGAATATGATTCTATCTGAAAATAAGCGCAACAGTCTGGAACACATTTTTCCCCCGTGCCTAACTTTCAGCTTCCTATAAATACCAGATGGCCTTCTAGGCCGTGACGTACCTTGGAACTATCGAACGGGCCTCGCTGGTAACTTGGCCTTGCACGGTGTCAGAAGGTGCTAAGAATTTACACATCTTATTATGGCTTTGCTAACTGGGTCTCAGGCATTTTGATGGACCTGCAGTTTTGCTAAATACCTGTGCTGGGAATGACTAGAGTAGGGGAGAGGGAAGAAAAATAGCGGAGAGAAGAAACAGAGGAAGGCGCAGCTCTTCTGATGAAAGAACATAGTTTTTGATAGGGAAATTAAAAACAAAAGTTCATTTGTTACCAATGTCATATAACAAGTCACCCCCAAACTTAGCAATTCAAAACACACATTTATTATCTCACATTTTCCGTGGGTCAGGAATCCAGGCAGAGCTTTCCCAGGGCCTGTGTTCTGACATCTCACTTGGCTGCAATCAAGACTTAGGCCAGAGCTGCAGTCTTGTCTGGGGCTTGCAGGGAAGGACTTGCTTGTAAACTCAGTCATGTATGGGCAGGGTTCAGCCTCTTGTGGGCTGGTAGTCTGAGGCCTCGGTTCTTAGTGAGCTATGGGTCACAGCACCCCTTGTTTCCTTGCCTTGTGGACTTCTCTAAAGAGTTTCTCACAGCACACCAGCTCGCTTCATCAGAGTGAGTAAGCAAGAAGGCAAGAGTAAGTGCCCGGTGAAGAGCACTAGCAAGACAGATGTCATAATCTTCTGTCACCTCATCTTGGGGGTGACATCCTACATACTATCACTTTTCTATCTCTATACTTTATCCCCTACAAGCAAGTTTCTGGGTCCAGTCTACACTTGAAGAGAAAGAATTAGACAAGAGTGTGAATATTAGGAGACGGGGATTATTAGGAATCACCATATCCAAAACTTCTTCCAAAGCAAAGCCTAATAGAACTCCAGAGAAGGGGCTGAGCATACAGCTCAGTGGTAGGGCACTTGCCTGGCCACTTTGCCTGTTGTGTGTGAAGACCACTGGAAAGCTTTGGCTCTCAAGTTTCTTAGCAATGAGTTGTTATTTTTTTCCCCATGTGTGCCT
Source organism: Dolichotis patagonum (assembly GCA_004027295.1). Lineage (NCBI taxonomy): Eukaryota > Metazoa > Chordata > Mammalia > Rodentia > Caviidae > Dolichotis > Dolichotis patagonum. The sequence continues at coordinate 73,252 of PVJX010000812.1, forward strand.
GTATTTCTCTGCAATACACTTCTCAGAAATGGCAGCTGTCTGAAACTCTTTAGTATTGCAATAACTATGAGCAACAGGGCCTCTACCTTCAGTCAAAAACATGAATCTCCCTGTCTCATTTAGTGGCCACTCCATCAGGAGAGTTAGCTGTTACAAAGCCATTCCATATTAGCAATTAAGATCTGATCGTATAGCTTCCAACCAGTAGCTCCAGCTCACACTCTATAGCCACTGGAGAAATGTCCTCTCTCCCCCAAGCCTTTGGAGATGTGAGGACAGCTCTCAAATTTTGATGCCAAAAATAACAGGGCCAGCTAAAATCTGAACTACACTTTACAATTCACCCTTAGTAAAAGAATTTTCACAAACACTATCCTACTCATCTCTAACAGCTAAAAATTGATTGCTAAATATTACTTTGCTCACTATACTAAATAGGAACAGGAAAACCCTTGGTAAAATTTGTGATGATTTCACTCTGGATACTCATTCATGTTCAGAAGGAGAACACCCCAGGGCTTGGAGATGTTGGCATTTCAAGACTACTGTTCTATAACTCGTGTTAAAATACAATTTTCAAAAAGTGGTAAAATCATGACTCTCACAGACATATAAAATACGTCAAACATTTTATTATGTCATTAATCACTGAAGAGTAGCAACATGTTACAAGTGGTTCAGAAGAGAACTCAGTAAGCATACAGATCTACAGATCAGAAATATTTAAGTGGATGTGCAAATAGAGATTAAAAATTTTAGGGAGAAATGTTGGATAGATCAGTTGAATATCTATTATACTGTTACGGAAAAATCCCCAAGCCAAACCAAACTGAAAGGAAAACTCTTTGCATTGAAGAGATAGAAGGTAGTGTTTAATCTTTATACCAGTGGAGTGGAGGATAGTCACGCCAGTGGACTGCTGCAGGATAATTCCATAAAGGCAGCAGTGCTGAATTTACAGAGAGCTTAGTTTATACAGAATTTAGAAGTGGGAGGTACAAAGCAAGTGACCCAATGTTATGTAATTGGTTACATGCATTGAGTCATATGTTGACAGGCAAGATAGTCTTGAATAGAGTTGTTGAAACAAAGGAATAATCATAGCATAGAAACACTCCAGGAACAAAAGGAGGTGGCCCTTACAGAGTGAGCATAGTTAAAGGCATTACCATAATATAGAAACATTCAGGGGAGGGGCCCTTGAGTTAGTCCAGGATACCTGAAGGTATAGAAAATTACTCTGACTCAATGCTCCTCAGAGGTATGCAGCTGGGCTTCAGACACTGTCCATGTCAACTGAATTCAGCAGAAACAGCAGAACAGAAACTTGGTCAGAGACTTCTAATTGATCATGAAATACCTCTAAGTTTGCTATTTTATCAATGTGTTCTCACATTATAATTGTGCCCCCCAAAAACAAGATAGGATATGCCTATCTATCACGTATTAACTCTCAGGGTTGCAAGATAGATCTCATGAAATCAAAATCACATAACCAGGCAGAGTGTCCAACAGGGCCTCGAGCTAGACAATAATAGTTTTCCATTGAAGAGTACTTTTTTTCCTCCCTACCCTAGTATAGCTAGGCTCTGAACATGGTTCTTTATGACTTTCCACTTAATCACAGTGCCCTCTAAGAAAAGCTGTTTCAAGCATTCACTGGCTTTTTTTAAAGGCCAAATCATAATATAGTTAGGCCTTCAATTGCTGGCAGCACATGAAAGAGGACACAGAGAAAGACACTGAAGAAGAAAGAGTCAGCAAGGACAGTAAGTCCTCGCCTCCCTGCATTCTCCTTGTCACTAATGGCCCTTCCCTTCCTTTTCCCCCCAAACCTGTTTCTCATTCAATGGGAGCTGGGCTGGGGGTTTTGGAGCCTACTGCCCCTCCCCCAGCTCATTAGAGAGTGCTCCATTGTGCAATGAAAGGAGGCAAGGGGGTTATGCATGTTTTTGGTTTTGTGGAAAGTCTACAGTAGTTCAATAGCCTCTTTGTTCTCCTTCTCAATAGTTCCTGTGTCTTAAGAAATTACAAATTTTTATTCTTCCTATTGCATTAGTACCTTGAAAAAAAAAAAGAAAAAAGGAGAAAGGAAACCAATTAAAAAATAAAGTTCTTAGGCTTAAGAAAGGCATTTATAATAACTTCACAGGTCTAACCTGCACTTACTGCTGGCAGTTTAAACAGAAGGTTCCTTGAGAGGTGAGCAATAAAGAAGCCATTTAGTACTTGATCTCCAGAGATGCTTTTATCAACTCCCTTGCCCCTTCACCGGCACTGGTTTCTGTGTAATCCACGGAAAAAGGAGACACGCCGACCACCTCTCCTACATTTGCATGGGTCAGGCCACTTATTAAATGAGTTTTCCCCAAGTGGCAATGCTTAGCAGGCTCTGATGGCATATGCTTAAATATTTCATCAATTTCAATGGGATGTCAATTTCTTCTGCCAGAAAAGGTGGCCTTCTGGGCTAATCTGGAGTAAGGGAGGGGAGCCCATTCCCAAGCAGAATGTGACTCTGAATATATAAGGCTTTATCTCCAGGCATTGCTCAATTACTTCTTCCTTTTCAGTCAAGGGTCCACCAACACTGGCTGAGAAACTGGAAAACACTGGGTCCGTTTCTGTTTGCAAAGGAATGGAGCCCGTTTTCCTCTCCCCTCTTCTTCCTTTCTTTCTGAGCATAAGGTTTACTTTACTAATCTCTGTATTCTGTGTCTTGCGTACCTGGCCAAAGCTGGTGCTAAAATAATGTTTTTAATCAGGTTGAAGTAAACCTACTATTTTTTTTTTCATTCTTTATACCTACTAGGTTCCAGGTTCTTGATTAAGGGCTACAGCGATCATAGTCAAACAAGGTTATGGTCTTCACAGGACTTAGGGTTTAGCAAGAGAGAAAGGCAATTTAAAAAGTAAATAAGTGATATCACTAAAAATAATCACATTTCATGAAGAAATAAAGGTTCTGAAAAGAAAAGGTAAAGTGCAGAAAGTGATAGACCTGTAGTAGAGGGAGGGCAGATGACACACCTCACATTCATCCATCTACACAATAAACAACAAGTTATTTTCTTATCCACTCAGAAAGCTCTTGTCAGACAGACAGAGGAAGGTACAGGACACTATCTCTGCTGTCAACATTACTACTCTGTCACTCTCTGAAGGACAGTGGACAAGAATATATGAGCATTTACTGAGTGCCTGTCTCAGCCATGGTGCTAGGCATTTAATATACAATCATTTTACATAATTATAGATTCAATATTTTAATATTTAAAACTTCACAAAGAACTTAGTCCAACAGTGAGGATGATAACATACAAGGTGAGTACCTATCTACAAGATCACTTATCTACAAGCTAGTGAAGCCAAGATTTGAATGTCATTTTCTCTACTCTAAGATGCACGATTTGTGCATTTAACTGTGCCAGCTCAGGATCTGAGACTTCACGCCAGACACCGCAAGGGGTATAAAATGGTCAGATAGCAGCCTCTGATGTTGTCAACGAGATCATAAGCTCACTGGGGAAAGGGTTTGCATTCACATAGCCATAACCAAGGTAAAGATGAGAAATAAAAAGTGATGAGCCAGAAGGACCAGAAAAGCATCATGAAAGTGTGCAATGGGTCCATAAAGACAGGATAGATTTGAACATGAGCGACAGAGTTGAAGGGGAGTGGGAGACTGTTTATACGTCAGAGCATCCATGGTGTGGTAGGCACATGAGAGTCACAGGCACATATAACCTCAGTCCTTGGTGGAAAGGACAGGGCTCATGCCAGCTCAAACACAGGGACCAGAACTAGGGAAAAGCCCAGGAAGCCACCAGATACTGAGAAAATGAAAACAATACCCTGTAGTTTTAGCTTCTCATCAAAATAAGTGGGATCCTTTCAATACACACACACACACACACACACACACACACACACACACAGGTCTTCTAATGGGGGGATTCTATTTTACCTTCATTAAATTCTACTAGTCTTATTAGCATTCGTTGGTTAGTTGCAATCTTACCAAAATAGAAGTTCAGAAAAAGTTTCAAAGCCCAAATAGCTGTGAATGCACTTAACCTCACAGAGCTATGGTTTCTTCATCAGGAAAATAAGATGGGGAAATGAAGGCTTCCAAACTCCTAGTTAAGATGATGAGATGTTATCCTGCAGAGGACTTTGCGCAGGGCCCAGTCCACACTGGGTGTTCAACAAAGGTGAGTCTCAATCCTTCTCTACTTGCCTTTTCTACAGAAGGAATCTGGTTATCTAGAAAACTTCCAATTGCCTTGTTTCCTCTACATTCTTTCCTGGATATAAACATTCATAGAGTGATGAAGTCTTGCCAATTTTCCTACTCACAGCATCATTCACATCCATGTTTGTCTTTTAGTCCCATAACTCCAAGCCTTGGCCAACTGCTCTGACTTCCTCACCAGTCTCCATGACTCCGGGCTGACCATCCAACCCTCCTGAGCCACACAGCAGTCTTCCTGAGACATCCTTGGATTATCTTCCTAAGATCATCCTAAGACATCCTTGGAGACCACAGACGAAAGAGATAGATGAGACTTCAACTTCTCAGCTCTTACAAGCCCTGGTTGGCCATTAACTCCTTGAAAGTAGAGAAGAGAACTGGTCGAAAAATGGAACATCCTTTAGAAAATTATACTAAAGCTGACAAGAATCTCATCCTAGGAGACTCACCCTCAACCTGAAATTATGAAAACTCCCACTGCCCCAGGAACTGGCCATGAGCTAAACCTCTTTCCGAGGGTCACTTGAGGGTAAAGTTCAGGGAGGATAGATAACACTATCCACACTCCTATACCCACCATTCTCCCAGAGTCACAGACACATCTAAAATTAACGTGGGAGAACAGAGAAGACATCATAGCTGAAGGTCTGGGAGCTATGGGGGCCCAAAGAGCCCCTGCTGGGATTTCTGGTTTCCTAAGCAGACAAGCAAAGTAATCTTCAGTTTCCTCGTGGGAATGAACGCAAGGACCTGCAAACTGCTCTTTCTTTTCCACACACAAAGCTCTCCAAACCATTCTCCATCACCGCAGCAGTGACCTTCCCATGACAAACATATACTCACACCACCGTCCCACACTGTCTTCCCTTAAGACAACATACTCTGAACCTTGAAACGATTGACCAGGCATGAAAAGCACGCCTTTCTAATACGTGTTTACTGATCTTCAGGTAGTTCCTTGACAGGTGAAGTTCTTTCCCACCCCAGGGACTTTGCATTTGTTATGCTTGTCTAGCAGAAAACTCTCCCTCCCCACTGTGCCCATGACCAGAGTCTTCTCTGCCAAACAGCTTCAGTTTATAAATCTCAGAGAAGCATGTGCCCACAACCATAAAGAGCCCACACTCACCTATTTTCTACCTTAAGCATTTGCTTGCTTTTACTCCTAATATGTTCTGTATTTTGCAATTATGTGTGCCTCTGAGGTCTCATTTTACCTCCCAACTTCCATGTAAGCTTTTTGAAGACACAGAATACTGCTCAATTTAGTCACTGTTTAATCCCTGAGCGTGACTTAGTAGCAGCTCAATAAACTCACTGAATGAATCAATTAACTCATTCTATCATTTTTCTGATGAAATGCAGAGCTACGCAGTACACGTTTATTATAATAGAAATGAAATGTAAATACATACATTTCTCTATGCTGATCTAAGCCTCACAGGTTCCTGCAGGATAGGCATTATCATCACCATTCTGCAAAGAAGGAAACTGGAGCACAGAGAGGTTAAATCATTTCTCCAAGGTCACACTGTTAATGAATCACAGCTGTTTGACTTGTCACCCCCAGTTATGGCTCATGGACTCAACACAAGTGTCCGTGTTCTCCCTGCAGTAGACCCCACCAGAACGGGTAAGGAGAAGCAGGCTTGCTTTCTGAACCCCAGCCTGTGCCCAGCCTACTTATATGTCAGAGCCCCCAGGGAGGCTCACAGGTCACCCCACACCCATGACGGCCAGGGGCAGGAGCTCTCCCTCTCCCCTGCTGTAGCTTCCGTCCTGCAGGAAGCTGGCTACTGAGCAGGGTAGAAATACGTGTGCCCGAGCATCTGCTGTCCCTCCTGGGACTAATCTGCCATGAAGCAGATGCAAAGCTTCATTTATCACCTCCAGTGATACGTGAAAGAGCAAAGTGCCAGCAGACACCCCTCACTTTCAGTGTCCAGCAGGGCAGGGCCTGTCTCATCAGGGGCCCCCAAAGGGCCCCTATGGTATAGGCTGAGGCCAGGCCTCTGAGGCCTGGAGAAGGGCTAGCTGAGGGCTCTGTTCAGAATGCTTTTTCTTTTGAGGAGACATTCACATAATATAAAAAATCATTTTAAAGTGGGCAATTTAGTGGCATTTGCTACATTTACAAGTTTGTGCATCTACCACTTCTATGGAATTCCAGAACATTTTCAATCTCCCCTGTCCCTACCACTAAGCAGTCCCTATCCATGCTCCCTTCCCGGACCCATGGTAAGCACTCATCTGCTTTGTGCTCCCCAGGATTTGCCAATTAGGGGCATTCCATATACCTGGAATGAGACAGCTTATTACCTGGGTCTGGCTTCTTAGCAAAATGTTCTAGAGGCTCACTCATTTTGTTTGTCACTTGAATCTGTTTGTCTAGCAGGATTCTGACACCTGCCACTTAAAGAGATAAGTTAGAGAGGGTCACTAACAGAGAGTACAGAGCTGATGACCAGTCTTTCCTCAACCTACCCGGACTCACTGAGGAATGGGGCGTCAGAATCAGATTCTTCTAGAAACTCTCCATCTTCAGGAGAGGGGCAGCCCTGTGGGCTGTCCCCAGCCCATGAATAACCCCAGGAAGTGTCATAGAAAAAGACAGGGCCCTCTACACCAGGCCCATGAAGGAACGCAGAGTCTGGCCCTACTAGCAATGGGAGGTCTAGCACTCACAGTGAAAAAGAAAAACCATTAACACTTACATGCCTATATATTTTTGCTGAAGAAAACTAAACCCCACAATGCCAAGAACCAGGCAACTGCGAGGGATTAACTAGGGCTATATTTCACTTTTGAGAACAGCAGATTGTGGTCGAAGCTCACTGTAGCATTTGCAAAGGGCATTATTCACATGACAGAGGGTCAGAACGTTATCAGCTCTTTAGACAAGGGCCCTGAGATGTGACTATAAATACAACTGTCGGTCCTCTGGGGAAGAGTCAGTCTCAGTACTGCATATCCATTGCCTTCTACAAGGAGCATCATATTCATCTACCATAGATACTGTACTTGTGTAGTTCCGGTCCCAAATCTCCCCTTCTTTCCTTGCTCAACATCATGGTGACCCCCCTCTATCACAATAATAGCACAACCTACAGTAGAGCTTCTCGATCTCACCACTTGTGACATTTTAAGCAGGGTAATTTTTTGTCTTGGGAGGTCCTGCTGTGCACTGTAGGATGTTTAACAGCATCCCTGGTCTCCATCCACAGATGCACAGCAGCAGGCCTTCCTGAGTCGTGACAGGCAAAAATGTCTCCAGACTTTGCCAAATGATGCCTGGGGGACAAAACTGACTCTGGCTGAGAAACATTTGGAGTCAGGTCAAAGAAAGGAGCTACAGAAAGGTTTCTGGACAGGGTTGCCTGGGACTTGCAAGTTTGGGATTTTGAGCCATGCTTCTAAAATTAGGTTAATTACAATCAACTCTCAATTATCTAGGGGTCAATTATCCGTATTACTTCACACTACCTTCATCCCACTCAATCTACCTTTCACGAGCAGCTGGCACAACACGGGAAAAGAAGGAATTTAGAATCAAGTACGTGCAGACCTATGGGAATGTTGGATTATTCATTTTGTTTTGCTTAGGAGGGTGACTTAAGTATGTTACAATGAATTCTCCCTGCATCTTGCTCCATTTTAATGCTGCCCTACCTGCCCCCAACTTCTGGTTTCAAAGACTCTGAAGAAGGGGGATGGAGTCTCCTCCTCTCCCCTCTGGACACAGAGTTGCCTCCTGTCTCTTAGGAGCAGGGAACATTTTAATGGTTACCTCTCTCCTTCCAAGCCCTTGCTTGTGTCTTCCTCAGGCAGAGGTCAGTAGAGAAGTCTTCCCTGGCCAAACAGACCAGATACAACATCACAGTATCTGAAGGCACAGAAGACTAACAAATACATAGAAAAGGAGAAAAAAACCAACATCCATATTTTAAAACTACATAAATAAAATAAATATACAGTGTAATTTGGCTCCTTTTCTCTCCCTGGATAGCTAAGCTCCCTGCAAAGGTGGCACCCACAAACCTTTACACCATTGCACTTTCTGCTTACTCCCCAAACCCAGTGTGGCTATGCATACCTCATCTCTCTCTGCAACTGTTCTCAGCAAACTCACCAACAAGCATCCAGTGATCACTCCTTCGCCTTAGATGTGAGATCCATGAAGGCAGAGAATTTTATCTGCTTGATCTACTTTTCTAACCTCAGCACCCAGAATATAGTAATGGTCAGTACCTACTTTCTGAATGAACGCCTGAGTAAGTAAACCAGTGAGTGAGTGGATTTCCCCTGACCTGAGAGGCACTTCTAACGTTGCTACTCCTTCCCTCTTGTACCACAACCTGCCTTTGATTTCCGGGAGACTACATGCTGCTGGTTTTCCTCTTACTTCTCCAAGGTACTTAAACATTTTTTAAACACACATTCTTTATACTTACCTATTTTTAAAACATGCATTAATTGTACATTATCACTGAGGTTCACTGTCACATTCCCATACATGCATGCATGATTATGATCGAATCTAATCTCCATTCTCCCACCCTCCTCACCTTCCCAGTCTCTGGTATTGCTCTTCTGTTCAGCTTCTTGATAGTGTCTACCTCCCTAGCATGCCCCTTAGATGTTCCTCAGGATTCATCCCAGATGCCCTTCTCTTCTCATCCAACAACATTCTCTTCTCAGAGCATCACTTTTATTTTCTCAGCCTCTTACCACCCTGACAGGGCAGCCTTTTGAGCTGCCCTACATGCATCCAGATATCAATGGTCTCCCAAAACTTCTGGGGCATCCACTGGAGAACTCTCCTCAGCCGGCCTCCCTGGAGTGTGGATGTTAATGCAAGGTGGCCCAATGAGAGGCCCCAGCCTGAATGCCTGGTTCAGAGATGTTCATGTGGCCCAATACAGACCAAAGCAGGCCTTGCCCAGGCTTTGGATGTTTGGTGAAGCATGATCCTCTCTTTGCCACTGAACTCAGAAGTATGAGGATATGGCAGTTTGACTCTCTGTAGGGAAGGGAAGTTAGGAATTCAGCCAGTTTACATAAGCACAAAGTAAAGAAAGAGAGAGAGATCCAGAACCGATCATTTGCTGTGAGCTCCTAGATCCAGTTATGTGAGGAACCTAACTTTAGGAGTGTTTGTTTTAAGAATCCAATACATTTCCTCTTTGTTTATGTTAGTTTGTGCTGGAGCCTGTCATATTCAAACAGCCGCCCCAGATAGGACAATGACTGCCTTGTGTATGTTACCACAGCCTGACACAACTCTGACCACGAGGCAACACTAGTTGTCCATGAACATTTTTATGCCTCTGACTTCCTCTCTACTACAAACTCACTCCCCGGGAAAAAAAAAATCCAGAGACACTGCATCTGGGCTGCTTCTCTCCAAGATGCCTCGCATCAGCTCCTTACCTCTGTGGACGTGCATGCCATTCTTCCACTGAGAGCTGGGCCTATTCCTCTGGCCTTCCTCAGTTACTTTTTTTTTCCAATAAAATGTTCTAGAAATTCTGAGGCCAGGTCATGAAAAGCCACGGAAAAAGTCCCACTATGCTGATGACATGGTACAAGGAAACACAAACCAGCCACAGAGGAAGCCAAGAGGAGAATGTGGTGCCAAGTGGCTCAAGCTGTTCCAGTCATCCCAGGCAGGTGCTAGCCTGGGAGTAGAGGAGCCATTCTTCAACATTCCAGCTCCAGCAAATGCAGTATGGCGAAAGACCAAGGTGCTGGCTACACAGGTTCATTTGGGCAGAGCCAGACATCTTTACCTTCAACTCACCCCAACACAAGCCTTGAATAATACATTATGGAGCAGAGACAAACCTTTTTCCATGCCTTCCCTCATCCATGACCCATAGCATTACTACATACAAAACCAATGTTGCTTATACCACTGGGTTTTGAAGTCTGTTGTGTAGCAAAGGTATCCAAACTGCTTGGCTATTGCCCATCTTTGACAAACCACCCCTGAGTTTCATCCAGCGTTAAATCCTGCTTTATAAGGTAGCCCATGCCAGAAAATCCCCCACTGCAGAACTGAAACGAAGCTTTGGATTTGCCTGCCTTTCTCCTTTACCACACTGTGATATCAACAGGGCTTGGCAGGGTGTCTGGTGCAAAGACATCAATATGTATCTGAAGAAGGAACCAATGGAAGACAGAAAGAATGGCTAGATGTGAACTGCCATAATCATGCTCAAAAACCCTAGAACTACCATGGCTTCAGGTCTCTGCAAGGAAGGCGGCAATGCAAGTGTTACTCTAATAATCCTGACAAGTTCCAAGCCTGGTGATCATTAACCATCCCCAGGAGAGCTAGTTAGCTAGCACAGAAGAGAGCCCCCTCCTCCAGGTTGGGAGTGCCAGTGCCCTGATGGCACTTGGCACTGAACTCCTAGCACCTTCTCGTAGAGCAGATCTGTCTATAAAATTGGTGGTTTCTATAGAAACAGAAGCACAGTAGTAAAGCAAAGGGAAATCGTACATTCTGTCAGCGTACGGAGATCAATCCTGTTCTTATACAGGGCCAGGACTCTTTCACGCTTTATTTTTGAGCAACTCAACTTTCATTTCCATCTCAGCCATCTCATCTCATATTTATGAGGCTCCTCCACCCATAATCTCATCCCTTCTCACCCAGCTGCCTTTGTTAACTCTGACCACAGGCAAGAGTCAGTGGGAGGAGTGTGGAATCCCCAGTTTCCCCTTGTGTATTAGTAGTGCCAAACCTGTACCTCAGAGGCAGAGCTGGGATCCCTGATGTTCTGGAATCCACCTGTGATGGTAGATACAAGGTGAGGTGCACAGCTCCCTGACTGGGCACTATAAAAATCTGTTCCATAATTGGATACTTATTTTACATGCCTATGCCTTAGATAATCCCCAAGCTCTTCAATATTAATATGTCTGCAATCTCTGTTTTGCACCCCAAAGCACAAGCAGCCTTCTAACAGGCAAGGAATTAGAATTTAGCTTGTATTTGAATTACCCATGCTGTCTCTGATCATCTATAGAGACTATAACAAAGGTGCAGGTTGCAGTTTACTATTTTAGACAAAGGCTCGAATTTTGAGATGTATTCACTAACGAAAAGGGTGTCCACTCTTACCTTAATTCACTCTTGTTAATAAGGAATAATATAATGTTTTCTTCATTAAAGAGCAGTCTTACAACACTTACTTGAATCTGATTTAATAGCACTCAGTATGTTTCTCTTTTTTTCTACTCTGATTAATAAAAGTGGCTAGTAGTATGGATATGATAAAAAGATAAATAGATAAAGGATGGATGGATAGGTGGGTGGATGAATGGGTAGGTGTGAATTATTTATTGTGAAAAGGTGATGACTGAGTGAATAGGAGATGGATACATGAATAGATGCATTGATGGATGGGTAGAAATTAATTATGGATATATGGATAGGTGGTGGATGGATATATGGAGAAGAGAAGGAGGGATGGTTGGATAAGTGGATGGACGAATGGATAAATGGGTAGATTGGTACATGAGGGAGGGAGGAAAGGAGAAGAGGGGAGAGTAGGTGAGTGAATGGGTAAATGAATGTATAGACAAAATTTATCACCAACTTTGGTAACAGATGAATCACCAATCAAAATAATTTTCTACAGTTTAAATATAATTGTTCATCCATTCATTCCCAATGTTTTAGGACAAAGCCTACCATGTTCCAGGTCTCAAGTTCCTCAGCGGTAGACAGCAGGTAATTACTGCTGTCTTCCAGAGTTGCCATAAGGAATAAGTGAAATGAAGCAGTGAAGAAGCCAGAACCTGGTCAATAGTTTGCAATACCATCCCCCATTTCAGTAGGAAACGCTCGTACCCTTGAGTCTAGCCCTACAATGAACGCTGAATGCTGTAAAGATTATGCAGGTCAAGGGAGATGCTGAAGGGCCTTCTAGGGCAGGGCCATCCAGCCACCTGCGACCAACTACTCCCTCTCCTCCTCCGCCGTGGCAGACAGAACTTCTTTGGAGCCAGTACTACAAGGCTGAGAAAAGAACCAAGGGCATTAATGTATGTCTTTCTCCATTAGGACTATCTTGTCCCCTTGTAGCTGCAAAGCAAAAGAACAAAAACAAAAATAGCAGGTGTAACTCTGAGCAGAACAATATAGGTGACAAAAGCAGGGACACTGGATCAGCTGGGCCATCTGACTGAAATCTCAATTTGCCTCTCATTAGCTGTCAACCTAGGCAACCTTCTTCATGTCTACATGCTTAGTTTTCATCACCAAAACAGAGATGGTAAGTACCTTCTTCCAGGTTTACAATGATAACGAAGGTATTCACACATGTAATGCAGGTATAACAGCACCTGGAATATAGTAAGCAGAGTATATGTGTTTGCTCTGGATCTAATTATCACTACTGAGCACTAATATGCCTTAGCTACCTCACTAAGTACCTAAATGCGCCATTCCACTTGGCCCAGTGCCAACCCAAGAGGGAGGTAAAGAACAGATTTGAAAATAAGACTCTCCAGCACTTTTCTGTTACCATAGGTAGACACTGAAACTTTCTGAGGCTCTCATTACTCATCGTTAAGTGGGTGCAAAAACACTAATAGTAGCACCTAATAAATTAGAGGGTTAATTTTTATTTAAAAAGAAAAAACTTGGGCTACACAGTCCATTTGTGGACCCAGATCTGAATCCACCAAAACCCCTACCTGTCACTTTCATGCCCTTCTAGATGTCTTTTTAATAACATTCTTGTCTCTACAAGTCTAGCAAAGAAGACCGGACCAAGCTTATCCAGAAAGAATCTGAGGGTTGAGGGAAAGAAAGAACATCCAAACCACATGGCAGTTCCCTTGAGCAGATATCTTAAGAGTCATCAGGATGACAAGGTTGTAGAAGATTGGAAGGGAACAGAGTTGTACCTTCCAGGGTCAAGCTCTCTGCTAGCAAGGCAGACATGAGGACGTCCAGTGTGGAGGCTGGAAGACTGAGGCACAGAGGCATCAAGAAACAGACCCAAGGTCCCCAGCTCAGGAAGAGTAGAGCAGACATTTGAAGCACTGATCCACGTGCCTGTGCCCTTGCTGTGGCAACTGCAGCCATGTGCAGGTGGATCACAAACGATAAAAGCACAAGTGAGTCTACAGTTAAATCAGAGCCTTGTTGAAGGAGAATTCAAATGACCTTTGTCCCAGGAGGAAGTGATGTGTCACTGGTACCTGCAGTGGATAATGTAGAATACAGTCTTCCACAGTCCTAGAAAAGTCTTCAGCCCTGGACTGTAGAAGGGTCATCAATCTAAGGCCATGGAGAAGCTGAGTCCTCTTAGGCAAAAGTGACAAATTCTGTCTTTGCAGTTCCTTAGTCTCTCCAGGCAGACCCCAGATGACTGCGCCTGTCCAGATGGAGCTTTGTCATTCTTGACACCTTTGGATTTTAAACTGGATAATCCTTTGTTGCAGGGGTCTGTCCTGTGTTTGACAGCACCCTGTCCTTTCCCTAACAGTTGCCATTAGTAACTCTCATGGTTGTGACAACCAAAATTATCTCCAAAGCTGCCAAATGTCCTCAGAGGGACAAATCAGCCCTGAGTGGGGGCACCTCCCTGGATGGATATATCACACCCTGAGGGACAATGGGTGACTCTGGAAAACGTCACAAGAGCAGAAAGTGCACTTCTCCCACAGGATGGCTGAATGACAGTATGGTCACCCAGGTGAAGGTTAGGGCCTCGGCACTGCACACTCTTGACTCCATCCTGTCAGAGCTGATTGGTCTCAGCAGAAATAACTTAAGAGATCGAAGTCTTAAGAGATGGATGGCTAGCTTACACTCCAAGGAGCTTATTTATCAGGAGAAACAGACCTCACAAGCAGACTGGATTTCCGTGGCATCTAGTCAGCACCTCCTTCCCTTGAGAGAATGGCGAGGATGCAAAATCATGATAAAGCTGTTGCTTCATGAGCAGAAGTCAAAGAAGAATTAACTAAAGATGTGGTGAATGCTCCTAGCCATCTCCTTCCCCTGCTCTGGGAAGGGAACAAGCATCCCAGCAGCATATCCCACAGATTTCTGCATCTTCTGTAGTTCAGTGATGAACTGGTGATTCCCACAAGTTTGCCTGTGTGACAACCCTGCCACTGAGTGAATTCCATGTATGATCCACAGGTACACAGAAGATGCACGCTCAGTGTGTGCATTTGCTTCTGTTGCCATTTTCAGGCACCTTTGTAAAAAGAAGTATGAGGGGAGTGGAAGAAGGCAGCAGAAGAAATTCTTGCTTCTGCAGGAAAGTAGCATAGATCCTAGAGAGGCGGCCATCTCTCCTCCAAGCCTGGCTTCAGCACAGCACGGGACCAAGGGTGTGAATGATGCATCCTTCTGGATCCCCTTTGTCCAAAGAGAAGCCCTTGGAATCACAGTATAGGAGGAAGAAGATGGAGAGAGGAGGGAAGAGAAAGGAATGGAGGACAGAGGAAAGGGAAAGAAGGAAAAGAGATAGGGAGAAGAAGAAGAGGAAGAAGGGAGAGGAAAAAGGAAAGGAAGAGTAGTCGAGGAGAAGAAAGAAAAAAGAAAGAACAAAAAGGGGGAGGGAGAAGGATTTATACACAACACCCAACATGAGCTGAAGAGGTGCTGCATACTCTATCCCCCTCTTACCAATTCACAACGCACATTGCCATATCAGTATAAATCATATTAATGATGATCATTAACATTTATTGAGCTTTTACTGTGTACCAGACACCATTCCACTTGCTTATCTGTATTAACACCATTAATCCTGACCATAATCTTATGAAGCACAGAGGCATTAAATAACTTAGTTACTAGAGATTACTAGTGCAAAGTCATAAAGTCATAAGAAACAAAATAAGGTGGATGCTGAGGGTCCTGCATTAAAAGCCTATGGTCCCATAATTCTCTGCACTTAGTTCTTACATTTGTTAGTACACAGAGTATCTCTTAACAGGCTTTGAAACACATTGTGGCAAGCGTAGTTCTAGAATTATGTACATCTGGCTTATCCAGCCAATTGCATACTTACAAGCTTCCAAACATGAGCTGAAATTGTCATAACCAAAAGCACCACAGTAGTTTGATGAGCAATACTTCTTTATTATAGTATTACTCTTTATTTATACTTAAATTAGCATTCTTTGTGTTTTAAATTCCCCCCATTGGAAAAGGACTAAGGTAATTGCTCCATTTACCAGATGAAGAAGCTGAGGCTCAGTAAGGTCATCTGTATCTAATCCCTCAGGGCAGCTCAGGAAGAAAGGCCAGCACAAGGCACTCTTGGTAAAATTTTACTGTGAGAGCCAGGATAGTGCAGCAACAGTTATGGTAAGAGAAGCAGTGTGAGGAAGAAGGGAAGGCAAACCCAACATAGCACATTCCTAAGCAGCTGCATGGAAGCCTCTGCCTTGGAATGTTCCTAGAAAAAGGAATTGCTGTCTGTGTGGTGAAAATTCATCCCATCGCATGTAAATTCTCTTGTATATACAGGATGTATTACCCAACTTCCTCCATGCAGCCACTGGATAAACTAGGTCACAGCTAGGATGTTAGACTTCTCCAAGAATTACCTGCTTGAACATGGGCACCAAAGACTCTATGGTTCCCATAGTTTCAGGTGCAACAGAGACTGTGCCAAAGCTTGGCCCTTTCTCCAAGGGGAGGTGTATGGGATAGAAGGAGCCTAATGAATCTAAGAGACCCATAAACTGAATGCTAGGACATCCAAGTGGTTGGATCCAAAGACATATTTAACTCACCAAACATGCCCATCCTCAAGGAACCTGCATCTAAACCATTGAAAATGCAGATTTCTGGGTCAACCCTCAGTGACAATTGAGCTCATTGAGAACTCAACAATGGAACCTGCATATTTCCAGTATGTTCTTCTTGCACAGTAAATTTCAAAAACAGCTAGTATAGCATCATCGCTGCCCTGAGCAGCCTTAAACTCCCCAACTCACTTCATGGGGAAAAAAATCAAAAACCAAAATTAACCACAAATCAATAAAAGAGAACAATAAATTACGTGAAAGGTCAGGTTGCAGAGGGTGAGAGAAGGCAAGCCAACATAATTAGGGGCCCTTGCAAACATAATGGCTTGTGAATACATATAAATATAGGTCTCCTAAGTATGAGGGGAGGTTAATTTTTCATAAAACTGCAGAAGTAAATTTGTTTTTAATATCATATTCTACTTTGACTCGATTCTTGATTTCTTTTGGAGCGATGGGGAGACTCAGCTTTTGTTTACCCTTTCCAAGGTGGTACAGCTGATTCTTCCACATTAAGACTTTCTCTGCGCTTTCCTGGGGCCTGCTGACATCAAATGCTGTTTAATGGAGACAAATAACACGGAGTGAGGGAAGCCATAGAAAATGGGGTGTATTTCTTACAAGCAGCACCCTGTCACATGTAAAGATTTTTGTTAATAAACCCTCTAGCACCTACTGTTCCCTTGAAATGTACCCATCTTTGCAAGCTTTTTTTAAACAAATTCAGATTTAATTTCCTTTTTCATTAATTAATTTTTGTATTAATCTCATCCATTAGAGCCTAATACCACTCAATTATACATTATAACCTTGGAGGAAAGTTGGTAATTGAGAATGTCCCAGGATTCCAGGAGTGCCCTGTTCTGAATGTCTGCTTTAATTAGGTTTTCATTAATTACTTTTTTTATCAATTAATATTTTGTACTTTTGGCCTAATACTTGCAATCTTCCCATCATGCACTCTTAAGTGACACCTCATTTATTGTAATCAGTCAAGCAAGGGGCCTAAAAGGAGTTCAGCAGAAAGAGCAGCAGACAGGCTCTGCATCTCACATACAAATTATATGTCACTCTCTGGGGGTGGCAGTTATCCCAAAATGTTTATTGTGAGAGTACAGGAAGGAGGAAAGCAGGGAGAAAGGAAGGGAGGGGAAGACAGACAGACAGACAGTCACACACAGGAATACAGGAGTCTTCAACCCAACCCTATGCTTTGTAGACAGAAGAGGAGCAGCTGCAACAACTTCACGACACTGCGCTACACCATCTGTATCATGTCCACCCGTTCCTAGGTATCCTGCACTCCCCCCAGCCCCTTTCCTAGGAAACACACAATTTATCATCTATACCAGGACATTCCTGAGATTGAAAGGACTGCTATTAGTGATTACACTACAGAAAAATGGACACACTCCAGGACTGTCCTCAGGACACAGAGATGTATCATCACCAAGCCCTGCCTTATATGCGCTTAGTCTCCTCACAGCTGCTTATTTATAAACCTCCTCCAGCAAGAGAGTGGCTTCTTCAAAGACCTAGCTCTGCCTCTGCTGCCTTACCCAGACCAGTGCTTTCCTGGAAAACAATACACATTGACTAATGGTGCTAAGGTGATGCGATCTCCACCTCCTCACTCTCTTGGCATCCCCACTTTCTGTCTTAAATTCAATGACTGTATCTACCCAGCACCATTTTTATCTTGTATGTTTCACTATCTCCCAACTATATTTGGGAAAGTATAAAAGTAACTAAAGCTAAGTAAACTGACTTAGATACTTTTTTTGTTGCTAGGACAAAATACCCAACACCTAAAGTTAAAGAAGGAAAGGTTTATTTAGCTCAGTTTGTAATGGTTTCAATCCATCATTGTATAACTCCAAGGAAGGGTGACAGGCATCAGAGAGGAGAAACAGTTCATGAAGGACAGAAGGTAGCAAAGCAAGAAAGGTACAAGACTAGTCTCTTTCTGCCCTTATATTATATCCAGGCTATTTAGGGTGGGTAGTACTCACATCTTTAATCCTAGTGTCTTTGAGCCAGCCGAACACTGCACTATGAATCAATTCCAGTATCACATACTTTAGCTCCAACCACCTTTGCAGACTCCGCACCTATGACTATATGAGACCTGGGGGGCAGGGACATCTACTGAAGCCATAACAACACCTTAATTTAATGATCAAAATTAAACAAAAGACATCTGGGTATGATGGCACATGCCTGTAATCCCAGCACTCAGGAGGCTGAGACAGGAGGATTGCTATGAGTTTGAGGTCAGCCTGGGCTACAAAGTGGGTTCAAGGTCAGCCTGAGCTGCACAGTGACACCTTGTATCAAAAAGGCAAAAAAAAAAAAAAAAAAGCAAAACTCATCAGTGGGATATCTCTGAGCAAGTTTGTTATGTCTTCTGTGCACAGATTTCTCCTCTGTAAAACAGGAGTTATTTCATTGGTTTCTCATGCAGACTAGACATACTGACATATGTAAAGTGCTGAAAACAGTCCCTAGTACATTGAACAAACTATGCAGGACCATACTTTCCCAACTGAAGAAAATCACAAAGAAACAGTGATGATCAAAAAAAAATAAAAATTTCTATCCTAAACTAAAAGTGGTATTTTGAACTCAAGAAGAAAAGTACCCAGTACTGTAAAACCAAAGACAAAGAAAAAAGGACAAGAAAAAGACTCTACTGAGCAGTTTCCTGTGCTAAGTACTTTAGAAGCATCATCTCATTTAATCCACACAGCAGACCTAGAAGGTGGGTGGCATTATCATCACCATATTACAGATGAGGAAACAGAAACTGGCTTCTGCTATGCAAGGAAATCAGCTTCCACAAAGATTGAGTCTAGACGGTATGAGACAAACCAAACAAAACCTCAGAGTATTGGGCTAACTTTTGCCTTTCTCTTGATCCCTCCTTGGTTCCATATTGCAAACCCTTCCCTCACCTCCAAGACTCTTTATGTCCCGTAGGGAGCAGCGGAAGCTGGAGAGTGATCACATGTGTGGGGCTAAACCAAGGCCAGCCCTGACAACATGGAAAGCCCGAAATGAGCCACATAAAGAAGCTCTTCCAGCTCAGAAAAGGCAAGGGGCCCAGGCCAACCAGGCAAACAAGTTGCTAGATAAAGGGGCTGAAATTGACATCATCCTCCTGAGTGTATAAATAAATGTGCTACGATGGTCAAGCAGTTCCCTTTCTCCCACCAAGAGAGAGGGTTCCACCTGACCTCTGCTTTCATCGCTTTTATTTTCTCATCCTCTCACCGTCCTTCCCACCCTGCACAGGGAACACTGAGAGCTGCATGGCATTGTCCCCTTCAAAGCTGTGACTCAGACACAATCCTTCCTTTGGTCTTGTGACTGGCTAACACTGGCTGGAACTTGTGGAAAGATTTCCTGAGTTCTAAGAGGGAATTCAAAAAAGAACAAGCATGATCAGGTAGAAAATTAGTCTAGCTGACCAAACAGTGCCCAATCTTCCCTGAGGAGCCCACTTCGTAGCAGTGACTTCCAGCCTATCCTGTGCCCTACCTGACATCCAGGACAGAATCGCTCTCACCACCAAGGGCTGGCCCACTTTGCAGGTACCTAGGCCCTCCCACCATCCTCTGGCATGGAGTGTCTGGTCCCTAAGACTGACAGCAGTCTGTATCTTCACATCCAGCCAACTGACCACCTCATACGGTCACTAATTAACTTGAAAGCAATTCTACTGCATGTTTTGGTAGATGTCTTAGTCTATTTCTGCTGCTATACAGGATACCTCAGATGAGGTAATTTAAAAATATTGGAATGTTATTTTTCATCTAGAGGCTGGCATGTCCAAGATCAAGACACCAGCAGATTTAGTGTCTCCCTGTCTCCTTCTTGTTGCATCTTCATATCATAAAAATGGAGGAGGACCAATAGGCTCCCACAAGGCCATTTATAAGAGCACTAATCTCATCTCATTCATGAACATGGAGTCCTATCAATCTAATAAACTAATAAAGGGCCCCACCTGTATTGGGCATTTAGTTCTAACCTGAATTTTAACAATAGAGAGGGGCAAAATATCTCATTTAGTTTGAGTTAACAGAAATATTCCTTCTGTAAGTATGTGTTGTTACCAGAATTCACCTTTGTTTGCTTCCTCCCTGATATCATGGTCACACTGGTGTGCATGCGTATGTGCACACACGCATGTACACGCACATCTTCAACAAGAAGTTTGCTAAACATGCAGTGTGGATGACAGAAGCAGCAGCAGCCTCTGTGACACAAAATGCCACAAACAGCCCCTGAGCTAAGGACTGCCCCAAATAATTCATTTTCCTGTCTTCAGAGAACATATAGGGACAGGTAGAACTGTCCTCTTTTATAAATCACCAGAAATGAAAATTATACACAGTATGGGACCTAGGAAGATATATCTAAATTAAATAAGAGAAAATGAAGTATGCAGAAAAATATACTCTTCTAAAATGATTTATTTCATGAAATGCCATTAAATTCCAGACTACTGTATCAGCTTTGTGTTCTCCATAAATTCAGGAAAAGCTTCTTTGTATAAAAAAAAAAATTTAAACAGATAAACAGAAATTTAAGAGAGATCTGGTTTAAAAAGCCAGAAAAAATTCAAAGATAGGTAATTAAAGCAAAGAAAGGGTATTTGTAATTCAATAACTGATAAGAGAACCTTAGTGCATTCGAAAACTATAAAGAGAAAAGCTATGAAATATAGAAGCAATCATATGTAGAATAAAACTTTCCAAAAATGAAGAAGTAAAGAAGGTGACACTGAAGATCATTACAGTGTTGTGAATTCCCCAGAAACATAAAATCTTACTTTATCCATCATTTAAAGCAGATTTCCACAGTATGGTACCCTTGCTCAGAAACACTGAACATTTAAGTTATTGTTATAATTGGGTGCTTGTTAAATATAGAAAATAAGAAACAAATCCCTACAAAGAAAGATTATAGCTATATATGGCTGGAAAAAGAATGGGCATCCTCAAATAGAGGAGGTTAACACACATTCATCCACACAGCAGACACTTTAGAGAACTGAGCCAAGATATAAGCATTTGGGAGAGAAGAGAGGTCAATACCCCTACCTCCTAAAAGGGCAGCATAGGTGAGAGGGGCCATACAAGGCCTGGGGAAAGGTACATTGGTCGGCTGAATAATGAAGTATAAAAACATCCACACCCTCATACCCAGAACTAGTGAATATACTACCTTGCAACGCAAAAGCGACTCTGCATCTATAATTCAGTTAGGGATCTTGAGATAGGAGATTACCCTGGATTATGCAGTCAGCCCAGTGCCATCACTGGGCCCTAGTAAGAAAAAGAAAGATGCAGGAGAGTCAGGGGAGGAGACTTGCAGACTGCACCCCAGATGTGAGGGGCATGAAGCTGTGAGCCCAGGAATGTGGTGGCCACTAGAAGCCCACAAGATTGAAAAAGCAGATTCTCATCAAAAGACTCTAGAAGGAGTATAGTCTTTTGATGCCTTGATTTTAGACTTAAGACATTCAATGTTATAAAACCATGTGCTATTAATTTAAGCCATGAAATTTGTACAGCAGCAATAGGAAACCAATACAAACACATCATTAAAAAGAGGAATAGCAGAATTAGCTCTCAGCTTCTGTATCTTAGGCCCAGTTTCAGAATTAATACTTTATTATTTGAGGTGTAACATGATCATGGATATAGAATTTCTGCAGAGTTCAAAGAGCAGGGAAACACTGGCATATTAGGTTAGCCTGTTATTACAGTACCAGTTCACATAGCCCCCAACAATAAAATGACACCAAAGAAAATTAGAAATAGGAAGACATGAGAGAGATGTCATATGGATCATGAGAATGCCTTAAAAATAAATGGGAAGAGATTTTTTTTAAATTAGCTATACTGAATGTCTTAAATAGTCTGAATAGTTTTATTAGCTTCAAAGGTGAAAGATAAGACATTTATATGGTAAATATTTATACAGATAATGGACTGGTCTCACACTTTTTTCTACAGTGCTAGCCTTTGAGATAGGCAGGGTGATGAACACCTGTAATACCAGATCTCTGATAGGCTGAGGCAGGAGGATCACACCTTCAAGCCCAGCCTGAGCAGTCTAGCAATTAAGTGAGGCCCTGTCTCAAAATAAACATTAAACTCAACTAGTCTGATGTACATGTGAAGGTCCTGAGTTCATTTCCCAGTACCAAAACCAAAAGCAAACAAACAAAAAACATAGACTTCAATAGCTCATGATCAACAGGATTTGAAGTGCCTACTGTTTGTCACCTTTGGAAGAAGCTGAACCATATTTACAAATGCAAAAGAACTCAGAAAAGACCACCATCGCCACCATCCACCCCCTACTGAAACTAAATGGGCTCATTTTTGAAAAATAAAGAATGAGTATTTATATTTTCAAAAATCCAAATAAGCTATACATAGGATTTTCTCAAAAATTTACACAAGTTAAATACATTGTAATCAGAACATAAATGCAATTAATAGATCTCTTTTAAAAGACATATAACTTTATATAATGATTAAATTAGAAATGTGAATAAAAATTCCACTACCAAATACCAAGGAAATAAAGATAAGAGCCCATAAAAGTATGCAACCTACCTTATCCCACACAAGGGAAAGTCAATAAAATATTTTGTATTTTGATAGCAATTAGAGGTAAGCTTTAGGAAAAGTTTAAATTTCTTCAAGACAGTTAAATGTATCCAAGAGCAAAACAAAAAGCAGGCTGTAACATGAATACCTAATGACTAAACAAAAAATAAGCAAACTCTTTTTATAAAAGCCAGATAATCAATAATTTAGGTTTCTGGGGTACAGTTATTGCTGACAAGTCTTTGTTGTTTTGCTCTGCAGCCCTTTAAGAATGTAAAAGCTATTCTCAACTTGAGTGCTACAAGTTACTAGCGTCCACATTACATGGGAATGGGTGACAAATTTAACAACAAAAATTACAAATAGGAAGTACTAAGTGAAAATGATAGAAGTCAGACAAAATATAGCACTTTTGCCATTTTGGAAAAACAAGCTCAATTCCCCCAGTAAAATACAGACTTAGAAATTGAGTAAAAACTTAAGCATACCTAAGTATTTTCCATTAGACATAATTTTAGTCAATTAGATCCCAAGAAAAGTTTAAACATATAAGAATGAGCAGGGTTAATAGGCAAATGTCAATAGAAAAATATGCAAATGTGCCAATATCCATATCAAAGCAGAATTCAAAGACAAAGCATTAGATAGTATAAAGAAAGCCATTTTACATTGATAAAAGGTATAATTCACAAAGCAATCTAACTATCATGACCTTTTCCAAAGCAAGTAACACTGCAGTGAAATATATAAAGCAAACTGTTAGACACTAAGACATCAAATTGACAAAAACACTATAATAATGTGAAACTTTAATATACCTGTCTATGTTCATGACAAGTAGAATGGGAAAATTTAAATAATATAAGAAGTCAGGACTAATATAATTAATAACATTGATTTAAAAGACATATATCAAACTTATTTCCCTATATCTTTTACCTGTGCTTGAATGTCTTAAGTGATTAATAATAATATTAATAAAGCCATAAGAAAATTCAGTAGAAAATTTTAAATAATTTATAAGTTGTATTATCAGAGCGTAAGGGCAAAGTTTAAATGACATGAACCACCGCTGACCAAATTAAATAGAGAAAAAGATGCCACTAAATATTATTATTTTACAAATATTTGTCATAAACATTTTACTGAAGTGGACAAAAGATATAAAAATTATAAAAATATAAACCAAGGCCTCACCAGGAAGTGATCCCTACCTGGAAACCATATCATTTTCATTGTTTTCTTGGGTTGGGTTTTATTCTTTTTTGTTCTGTTTGAGTATGTTAACTCTGATGATGTGAGCAGCTATTTGAAAGCTAGCAAGACATATATGGTAGCAATTTTGGATTTACTACTGGCTTGTTTTGAAGTCCTTTATTGCATTCATTGTTTTGTTTATTGTTTGTATTCCATTCTGTTCTGTTTGATTTTTACTATGTCTGAAGGTATCTGCACCTATTTTGAAGACAATAAAAGGCATTACAGTAAATATTGTTGATTTCATAAGGTTTTGAAGTCCTGTATCACTTACACTGGTTTATTTTGATGGGTTTTATTCTATTTTATTTTCCTTGGTTTTATCCTCCTTAAAATAAAAAAATAAAGTCAATGAACACATTTAATCCAAGGAGAAATACATTTTAAGTTAAAAATCACATATCAATAGATGTCAGATTCATTTGGCTAGAATAAATATCTATTCTTGATTTAAGTTCTTAGTAAAAGACTATCATTATTTAAAAGAGACTACTTTGGAAAGCCAATATTATCAACAGAAAATTTATTGTAACTTACACTGAAACTCAGCAAGACATATAACATAAAAGTGAGTAAATCTATAGCTTTGTCTTATAACCCCACCAAAAAATAACAAAATAAAAAACTTGAAGACATTCCATTTGCTATATATACCTTTGTATCTATTCATGGGTATCAGTTACAAGACTCATGCAGTTATCAAAATCTATGGATATTCAAGCCCCTGTGTAAATAGTATAGTATTCATAGTAACCCACACGTCTACCTATGTACATTTTAAATCATCTCTATACCATGTACACTACCTAATTCAATGTAAATAATATGTAAATAGTTGTTAAAACTGTATTGTTCAGGAAATAATGACAGTAAAATAAAATCTGTGTGTGTTCAGTACAGATGCATTGGTTTTTAGTGAATTTTCAATCTGCAGCTGCCTGAATCCACAGATGTGAAAAGCTAACTGTACACATATATATACACAAACACATCCATACACTGCGCATACGCACACACAGTGATATAGACACTCCTATATAGATATAAACAGATGTGTGCTTATAAAGATGTGTGCCTTCTAGGGGGAAAACTGATTTTATAGCAATTTACTGATTTCTGTGGTCTAAGTCCCCATCAAGACCAATTTTAAATGTTCAACATGGAACCACCCAAGGTAGAACTCAGAAGACACAAACAATGGGATACAATTATGCAGAAGCTCTTCAACTTACAACAGATCCTCAACTCATTAATATACCCACCATCATTTGAAAATATCATAAGTTTAAAATGTAATCCATATGCCTAACCTACTGAATACCAGTTTTGCAATTCAGCACACTGAAGAATATCAGCTGTTCCCTCCTGTGACTTCAAGGCTGCATAGGATTTGAACTGACTGCTGCTGGCCAGCACCTTGAATATCATGTACTGCCCACGATATTCCTGCTAGCCCAGGAAACAAGCAAAATCAAAGTTAGAAACACAATTTCTGCTGAATACATATCATTTTCACATCAGTGCAAAGTCAACAAACTATTAGTCCTGTATGTCCATCAACAGATGAGCAGATAAAGAAAATGTAGTATTTACACACAATAGAATACGACTCTACTATACAGAAAGATAAACCTGAGTCATTTGTGGAAAAATGTACTCACCTTGAGACCACAGTGTTAAGTGCAATAAATCATACAGGAGCTTAAATGGTGCATGGTTTCTCTTATATAAGAAACCCAAAAGATAAATAAAGAGCAAAATAATAGATAATAGGGAATGGAGACAGATCTTTTTCAAAAGGGAGGGGGATTAAGAGATGGACAGAGAGAAAGGCTAGGGAAAGGGGATTAAAAAAAAGAATTGAGATGTCTTATGTACATGTACCAATTCCCCACAAGGAAAGTAATCACTATGGTGCTATAAACATGTAGTAATAAAAACTAAAAACTGAAAATGGGATATCTGTGCTTAACAGCCACCTCAGAAATTTAATAGTTCACTCTTGTGAGCAGGTACCTGGTGCCTCAGCATACTACCACTAAAATACCAAATAATCTTAACCAGAAAGACTCAATACTTGTAAAAATATTACTAAACCTAAAGCCAAACACTGAAACTTCAGCAAACAAAAGCAAATGTTGCTTATGAATGAGAAAATTTATTATGGTAGAGATTTGTCTTTCAATGCATTTTGTGGTTAGGAGCTCTAAAACACTGTTCCAATATACCTTTCTTTGGAGGAATGAAAAGCAAGGCCTGAGAAAACAAGAGTACCTAGGAAAATTCTACAAAGACAATAGTATTTGGAGCACTTGATCTTTAAATTCTAACAAGGCTACACAAGATGCAAAAAGGTGTGCTGGGCTTCACTAGGGGAAATAGAAGCCCTGGTCTCAGTTCTCAGCATAGAAAGTTCCGCAAACAACTCATTTGAATTCTATGTGTCAAGTACCACACAGAAACAGCCTACAGGATGTTGGCAGAACTGAGACTCCCAAGAATATCACAGAAAGGAAGTTACATTTGAATAAACAAATCTACCTGTTTGGATCTTTTGAAACTTGCAGCAAATTGGCTTCCAGAAATTTTGTACAATTCCCATTCCTTCCACCAGTCCACGAGACTGTCAGTTTTCTAACAAATTGTCAACAGTGGGTATAATGCCATTTTTATTTTATCTTGTCTAGTTTGACAAGCAAAGACTATCTTAATTAGCATACTTCACGTCTAACGAAGCTAGTAGTTTCTTTTTTCTTTTACTTGTTTTTTCCCCCCACTGTGTTGAGCAGTGAATGCAGGGCCTTTGCACCAAGCTGTGTCTTTAGACCTTTCAATATTGACTTTTTTGCCTTGACACAGGGCCTCCCTGAGTCATTAAATTGCCCAGGTGGGGCTCAAATTTGTAATCCTTCTGCTTCAGCCTCCCAGAGTGCTGGGATTATAGGTATAAACTCTTATACCCAGCTAGTATTTCAGATACTTATGGGCTATTTCTACAGCTACCTCTGAGGAACTTCATCTGTCCTTTGTGATCCCTGGGTCCTTTCACCATACCCTTTTATAATGCACCATGGACCGTGTCGCACAATTGTCACGGCTGAGGTTGAGCCCTTTCCCTTCACAAGATTTTAATCCAGAAGCAGGGATTTGTTTAATGTGCCCCTGTATCTGCTGCAGAAAGCATTGTCCAGTGGATAGGAGGTGCTTGCCAAACATTTGCCAAAAGAACAAGGTGGTGGCTTGGGAAGCAGCTGGACTTGAGTGTCAGCAGTAGCCACACAAGAAAATGGCACTGCTTTCCCAGTGACACAGAGTTCTGCCAATATTATTAAGAGCTGTTGCACACAGACAAAAAGAAAAACAAAAAAACAGAGCGAGACTGTAGCTCATTCCATTGTACGTGATTGTCAGGCAGTAAAAAGTTTGTAAAATTCAAGGAGAAATTTCCTCAGAAAATACATTTTTGCTTAAGACTGTTGCAATGTACCTGTGGCACTGTCAGAGAAAATTAGATTTTCCGCAAATAACAGGCACTTGAATCTCTGCTTTATTTCTAAAGAGTTCCCTTGCTTTAGCTTCCATTTGTTGTTTCTTTACAGCACCTCCTTTAAGGGAAGCATTTTTCTGGGTATTGGCTACTCAAAGAACACTGGAAAGGCCCTGTGGGGAGGAGATGGGACATTCAGCAGAGGACACATTTCTACAAGTTTACAGTGACATCTGTACAAGAGCCCAACCCTTCTTTCTATAGCTACTTAAATATACCCTGACCGCAGGAGCTGCCCTATCCATCTGAGGCTGTAAAGGGTTCAGTGGTGGCCTCAGAAGATAAGTCCACCTCCTAAATCTTATGAATTTGAATTTACTTGGAAAAATGAAGCTTTGCTGATGTAACTAATTTTAGGACCTTGAGATGAGCCCATCCTGGTTTATCAGGATGTGCCCTAGCTCTAACTTATAAGTTATGCCCTAGAATGCTTATAAGAAACAAAAGAAGAAAACATCAGACATATGGAAAAGGGGCCACCCACAGACCAAGCCCAAGATGGCAGTGATGGAGCCACAAAGAATACCAGTAGTCACCAGAAGCTGGAAGATTCAAAAAACAGATGTACCCAGAGCCTTTAGAACAGTTCTTGACACCTTTAAGTTTTGGCCTCCAGAACTATGAAAGAAATATGTGTTGTTTGGAGCAAATTAAATTCATAGTAATTTATTTTAGCAACCCTAGGAATCTAATACAATGAGTCCTCTTACCCACCAACTGAATACTTTTGCAACCTTTTTTACCCCCTAGGTCCATGCAGTGTCCTTCCTTCCTACACTGCCATACAAACCATCACAGCAGCCTCCGTGTTGTCCTGCCTGCCTTCAGGCTTACCTCTTCCAAGCCCATTCCCTTGCCTGCTGGCAGGAAGAACTTCCGAAAACAATAGCCAAAGATTGGCCTGTTGACACCTGAAATCTTAAATCAACAGCTGGCAACCCAATCATGGACATCAGACTCTTGATCTATGCCTGGAGATTAGTAGCACTTACGCCAGCTTGTTCCTTTAACCTCTTATCTGCCAAGACAAAGACCCAGAAACCCTCTCTGCTCCAGCTAGTCTATGGCTGCATTTAACTCGCTGAACATGTGAAGCTATTACACACTCTTCCATCTGCTGAGTATATTCCTCTTCTTTTCAAGTTTCTATTCAAGAGTCATTGTCTTTCTGAAGATTCCTTTAGCTCTTCCTTCTGCTCTGCTCTTACCCCAAGAAGAACCAAGTTCTCTGCCCACAGCTCCCATTGTCTGTAGCCTGCTCCTGACTGATAGCACCAATCATATCTGATTACACTCATCTGTTGGCTTGTTTATACCTGGAGCCTGTGAGCTGTCAGCACAGAATTCATCCTTATCTGCTTCCTGGAACCTTGCCTAACACTTGGCACATAACAAGGATCCAACAGGGATTCAGATGGATGGATGGATGGGTAGATGAAGACACGAATGTGAAGATGGACATGCAAACTAGCAAAGTTACAAATGAAATTAACTCACAAATGGAAAACTTGAGAGTGTTAAGTGCAGAAAAGACACAAGAGAAACAGCTGAGAGTTATGCCAATGAATTCTGTGTAAATTTTAAAGTACACAGAAGGTAAATACAACAGAACAAAACTGATATTTCCTGACGCTTCCCAGTTGATAAATCACTTTCATATGCATCAAATCATTTACTCTTCACAATGACCAGGTGACATAAGGACTCACTGTCATCTTTGCTCATAAGAAGAAGCCTCAGAGAACTTGTTGACATTAGCTAAGAACCTGCAATCATTGTACGGCAGGCCAAGATCCCTTGGCCAAGCTTTGTCTGACTCTTCAGTTTGTGCCCTGTCAATCACAAGCCTTATGATCCACTTCCCTCAGGATGTGCTCCAGAGGGCCCAATCCAGCATTTACAGAGAAACGAGTGGTGCTGTGTACAGTTGACTGTGTCCATGTGGAACCCAGAGACACACACTGTTTGCCTGAAAATGACTGATAGGATAGAAACTGACAAGTCATCATCCGCTTGCAGCACCACTGACAACTGGTTAGCATGAATATTGTGTTGATTCCTGCTAGATGGAAGAAGATGTCACTTGTCGTTAATGGAGTGTCACATGTATGCTTGCCTAAGGAAAATGCTCTCTTGGTTGTTGTTCTCAATTTTCTCATTTTATGGCCATAAAAAGAGAAGATTCAGCAAAAAGGATGACTCCACCTAGGGGTGGGATTGAAAGACATCCTTCTGACTTACTTCTTTTTTCTCCACTGGAACAACCAGAAGCCAGTGAAAATATGTGTGCAGGAAAAGATGGAACCTGAGTTCTGAGAACAGTCAGGTGCTCGGGGTTCGAGAACAGAACTTCAGAATCCAATAGTCACAGCTATGAGACACAAAGAGTCCAGGCAGCACCAGTAATCTCCCAGGCAGTTGTGCTCATCTCTGCTCAACTACGATGATTTGGAAATAAACTTACAAATCAGACATCATAGCACATAGTATCAGTGAACACTTTACTGTGCAATACAAATCGTGCTAAGTAAATACTCCACCTCCAAAAAGTTGAAACCATCCTACAGGCAGATACAGATCCATAAGCCCCAACTAAGAATTCTAAATCTTCAGTTCTTTGAAAATCAAGTCTTTTTCTTTCAATAAATTTGAGGCAAATATCAACACCCTTGATTTGGGGCAATAATCTATTATTTATTAAATGGTACATGTACTATATTGCCTTCCTTTACAGAAATAAATCTGAAGTCAGAAACACATTTGATACCAAGTACAAGACTACAAATAAGGGGTTCAATTCATTTTGTGCATGAGGCTCAGAGAAATTAAGGGACTTGTCAGAGGTTACACAGCTCAAATGCAGCAGACGAGGTGTGGTCAGAGGCAGCCTCCCTGCAGAACTGATAAGGTGAATGACCAGGCTTTGCTCCCTTTGACAAATGCCCTGGCAGCTAGTCTCCACCCCTTAGCCTAGCAGCTCAGTCCTTGACTGTTCTTCAGCAGGAAATTCGGATTTGCTTTCTTGAGGTACAGGAGATGCCAAAAGGACCATAATTTAAAAAGCTTTATTAACACAAGTCTTGAAAAATAAACCTGTGTTTCAAATGCAACAATAGTATTAGTCATGATTACAGATTACCTACCAACAAATAGGATCCAGATTTGAAAAGCAAATGGCAGGTATCTATCAATTTGCTGCTGGCAGACATCATCCAATTTTTTTCAGCATATTTTTTTCTCAGCAGCATATTTTGTCATATTACAGTGATTAAGACAGACCATACAGATAAGCATCTTGTGTTGAAACCCTGAGTCAGTCATTTCATAGTTGGGAACT
This sequence comes from Dolichotis patagonum, assembly GCA_004027295.1. NCBI lineage: Eukaryota > Metazoa > Chordata > Mammalia > Rodentia > Caviidae > Dolichotis > Dolichotis patagonum. The sequence goes on from PVJX010000812.1 coordinate 104,070, forward strand.
TTGGATAAGTTATACAACCATTCTGTGCCTGAGATTCTTCATCTGGCACACGGGGGTCATAACAGTACCACCTTGAGAGTTGTGATGAGAATTAAATGTGTCTGGTCTTAAAGCACTTAGAACATAGCCAAGCCCTATGTTAGCCTTTACTTCATGTATTAGCCCATTGCTATTGCCACAACAAAAGACCTGCGAAAGTATTAATTTAAAAGGAGGTAAGGCTTACTTTGGCTCTAGCTTCAGGTGTTTGAGTCCATGAGCAGTTGATCTGGTCTTGTGGCCAGACAGCATATCCTGTTGGGGAGTGCATGGTAGAGCAAGCTACTCATCTCACGGGCATCAGAGAAAAGGGAAGGGGTCCCAATATCTCCTCCATGTGCATATTCCCAGTGGCATAACTTCCTTCTCCTAAGCCCCATCTTCTAAAGGTGCTACTATCTCCCAGTAATGCCATGGTCTGGAAATCAAGCAATTAGTATAAAAGCCTCTGAGGGACACTTAGTTAAAACAAAGCACTTCATAACTACAGAGATGATAGACACATGATAAAGGATGGATCATTTGGGGTGGATGGATGGGAGGGATGGAAGGAGGGATCGATGGGTAGATGGGAGGGATAGATAAGTGGACTTTGCTTCATATTTCAATTTCTCTGGAAATGGGGCCCCTCTTGTCATTGAAGTGCACTTCTAATGCAATGTTTATGTTGTAGCTGTTTTCAGAAGGTAGCAACATATCCAATGGCACCTCTACTTTCCTTTATAGCATCTTTGAATTGGGAGGAATACTGTAAATATATTTCAAAAGAATAAGATGCATTTTTTTCCTTTGGTCTCCAGAAAAGAAATTGAGACAAGAGATAGTTACAAACTCAAGCTGTGTTCACGTGTGTCTCCACATGGAGGTCACATTTTCTTGTTTCCTGGCAGAATAATTCTGAGACAAAACACCAGGCTGGCTAGGTGTTGTTGCTCCAAGGGAAGAGCTGAGCAGAGTTTTTATTTGCATTTCAAAACCCTAACAAATGGTTGCAAGCCACAATTTTAGATTTTTCCTAATTAGTTTTAGTCTGTGTCTCTGTCACCTTTAAGAGGAAGCCAAAGAATTTAACCTTCAAAATTAGCAGCAATGTATGTCAGAAGGCATTTCAAAGAGTCAAAGTGTATTTGGAACCTAATTGCTCAGTCTGACAGCATCATCTGAGGGTTTTTTCAGTCCTCAGAAAAGCAAATCCCACCCCTTGGGAAAACTGGTATCAGACCTAAAATTTTCCCCACATCATATACATGAAAAAATGTTTAAATAGATTTACCCTCACAGGCAAAAATATAAAACTGTAAAAATAAATAAATCATATGTCTTTCCTCCATTGAAAACCCTCCGATGGCTTCCTACTTGTACTTGGAATAAAACACAATTTACTTTTCATGGCTTTCTGAGCCTTATGTGATCTCTGTCCTCCTCATCCCTCCCAACATTTTTTCCTTCCGTGTTTACTCTCACAAACTATGCGCCAAACATATCTGTCCTTTGTTTTTTCACAAATACATCAAACATATCCTGCCTCAAGTACCTTGCTGAAACAGGATATGCTATTCTCTTGAATAGCAAGAGAAAGTTCAACCCCCACCTCAGGCTTATCAGGATCACTGGGCACTATACAAGACCAGCTAGAACAAAAGTTGCCTTTTCCTAATTCAGAAGAAGAAACCAAATGGGCAGGCAGCAGTCCTGCTTCCTTACGATGATGTATCCACTCTCTGAACAAATATTAATTGAACATTTAATGTGAGTCAGGCACTGTTCTAGGTACTGAAATTATAGCCATCAACATGGAGAATTTGCTTGGGTTGCAGACAGAAGGCAAAGCATTCCATATAAAGGGGATCCAAGGTTTGACTTCTTATAAAGGACCCAGGAGAAAAAATTCTCTGTGTGCTCTGGAAATAGGAAGTTGAGGTATTGCTGCAAAGTAATGATCAAGGAGGGGAAGACTGAGGTGAACTTGAACCTACGGGAAGGTGTGAGCTCACGAACTCTAGAAACCAGAATAAAGAATTTGGGTTTTATTCCAAGTTGGAAACATAATTAAGATCTCAGGCAGGGAAAAATGTGACCTGGTATACATTTTGGAAAAACCACTCTAACTTGTGGTTGTCCAAATGAACTTCCTATAATCATGGACACATCCTGTATCTACATCATGATGTACAATAGCTACTCGTCATATGTGTCTATCAAGTACTTGAAATGTGGCTGCCACAACTAAGAAACTGAACACTTAATTGTATTCTCTAATTAATTTTCTGTTAAATACCAATGTGTGGCTGGCAGCTACACTACTGATCAGCATCACTTAACTGGGTGAAGAATAATTACAGAGTGTGGATGAAGACAAGAAGAGAGCAGAAGCAGGAAGATCAATCAGGAGGCTGTTGCAATGATCCAGGGAAGAGATGATGAGAGCCAGAAGCAGAGACGGAGGGAAGAATTCCTTCAATCTGGGAATACCATTCAGGGGCAGAGCCAGGAAGGGGAGGGGAGAAAGGGAAAATGAAAACTCAGCGACAGCACCTGGCTTTTTGGTTTCAGCAAGTGAGTGGATGATGGTGCCATTTTGACATGGGAAAAAGGGAGGAAGAAGTAAGTCTTGGGAAAGAAACAAAAAAAATCAACAACAAAATCACTGGCTCCTTCCCAAGACTTCATGTGGCATGTTCACTCTTGACATTTGGGCCTCAAATGTCAGCACAAATGTCACCTCCTCGGAGGGACTGTCACAATCTCTTTATCACTGGCTTCATCCTACATCTTCATCAATCTCTCTCATATTTCCCCATAATTTTTATCTGGGCACTTATCTGCCACTAGTTGGCCACTAAATGCATTACCTCTCTCTTCTCCAAACTATAAACTCTCCTCAAAGGGTAATCTCATCCCTCTATGTTCATGGCAGTCCGCTTACCTTGAATAGTACCTGGCACAGAGCAGGGACTTTAATATGTGTTGAACAAACTAAATGAGCATTGATAAATGTCTTTATCTTGCCAAACAAAATGTGGTTGAAGCCTCAAAGGAGAGGAGTTTCTAAATTCCACACAACATAAAATGGTAGGGAGCAAAATGCATTAACACAACTGCCTCACATATCAACGAATACATTTTGTTTAGATTTACCAGGTCTCTGCTTATTCAGAAAACTGAGCATAATTTTCAGGTAATGAGCAGTAGCATCTGACGGATGCAAAAGAAGGACACTAATCAGGTTGCTGATTCCCAGAACTCAGGTCCCATTTCTCTCCAAAGTTGAGCACAGTTGAGGGAGTATAAAATGTAAGCAGGGTAATTAACTCCTGGATTGCTGTTTTTGGAGTTTCAGAGTGTCCTTAAGTGTTATCTTCTCTTAGTTACAACCAATCCATCTCCGTCACCCACCAATATCCCCCCAAAGCACCACACTGTCCCAGCTGAACAGGTGTTAATGACATGAGAAAGGGCTTTGAGCTCAGCTGCATGATTTTGAGAAAGTCATATAGCCACCTGCCACCAACTAAAGTCTCTAAATATTTCCTCTCCCACAATAGCCAAGGCATATCTCTCTAAAAATTTCAAGGCCCACGGCAGATCTTTATATTCATTTGCTGCAGCAAGTCAAGCAGAGTCTTGCACAGCTTTGTTATTACTTCCCACATTCTCCTGACCTCTAAGACTGAATTATTTCTGCAAATGCATCACACCCCACTTCTGCCCCAACCTCTCCTCTCTTTCTCTTCCTCTCTTTCATACAATTCCACACCCACAGACACATGCAGAGCTTCTTGCAGCTTCTTTCACTCTACACTGACTCACAGCCATGAGAACACATTTCCTTTTCCTCTTAGCAGGCTCCTGAAATGAGATCTTTGTTGCTAAAAGCAATTGTAAGCATTGGGTGACCAACTCTAGAAAATTAGAACAAGTTCTACCAAGGTTAGAGACAGGAGAAAAATCTGTTTCCATTTCAGCTACATTCACTTTACCCACAAAATGAACATGCCCCTTCTATATTGTTCGTTCTCTAGCTGCAGTTCTTAACAAAAATTAAGACAAAAGCTATTCACCGCACCACTTCAAAAAGTCAGTTTCTGTTTGCCATCAGCATTCAGTTCAAATCAAGAGTGCACCATTCACTTCACTCTTTGAGTATGATTTCACATTAGGGCAACTGCACCATCTCAATTTCCAACAGAAATTATGGACAACATAGTGTTAAAAAAAATAACTGGACTGCATTAGATTCAGCCATCCATCATTACAGACATGAACCAGCGTATAATTCTGCAATCCTGAGCTTGATAAGCAGGCATTCTGAACAAGGAAATAATTTGTGGAATATCTGATATTGACACAAAGGATAAGGGGTAAAAATATCAGATAAGAAAACAATACTGTTTTCCATTGACTTGAAAAGAATTGAAATGAATAATTGTCTACCTAATATCTACCAAGTGGAGTATAATTTGGCTATTCACAGCTATTCACAGAGTTTTTAATAAGATGAGAAAGGCATAATATATATGGTTAAATAAAAAAGCAAGATGCAACAGACAACAATAAAAAAGCAAGAGACAACAGACAAAGAAGAAACACATGGAAACAGGAAGGGAACCAAAAGATAGGGATAAGGAAAGGAGGGTACATAAAAAAGAATAAAGATGGGTCATGTGTATGTACCAAGTACCTACAAAGAAAGTATTCATTATGTATCACAAACATGTACTAATAAATAAAAAAAGAAAAAGCTACCAATATCTTTTTGGTTGATCAGAAAATATGTATGTCCTTGTTTTCCTAATTTTTCTGCTTTCTTATATTTTCCAGGCTGTGTATAGCACTTATGTATTTATTTAACAAATCAATTCAGCAAACTTTTATTTTATTTTATAAATATCTAAAATTTGTAAACTTTTTTTTTTGTTAAAAAAATAAAAGTGTTTCTGCCCTAACTCAGCATCATAGCACTATGGTGCTTGAAGAAAGACAGATTGTCACCACGCCTATTCCCACGCCCAATTTCAAAGGTGGGCCGAGTTCCAGACAAACTGATTCTGGAGGCTATAGTTTGTTAGGGAATCTAACAGCCCAAAGAGTCTAGGAGAATCAACACAGAAGACTAAATCATGCAAAATACCAGTCTGATACACCAACCACAGAAAGAAAAGGAATAATTTAGAGATGACCATGACATTTAGTCTTACTATTGCATTGTTTTCTTCCTTACACATGAAGTATTGGAAAGCTACCATCATTGTGCCCATTTTATAGATAAGAAAATGGATGCACAGAGAGGGAAGACACCTTGGTAGAAATCAGAATTCAGCCTTCTATCAATATCCAGATGCAAACCATGTCGGTAGATGTCAATGGTCAGGCTCTCTGTGTTACACCACCTGGACCTTCATTTAGACAACAGTGAAGAAACTGTCAGAGATATGGAGCTCTAACATCGCCACCATCTACACCAATCTGCACAGGGTGCCCTGTGAAAGGACTCCTAACTCTATGGATTTCAGGAATGCAAGAGACTAAGGTCCCAATTCATTCTCTTAAATTCTAGAAAGGACATATGGTTGAAATTAATTACAGATAAATTACAGTGCGCATTTGATTACTGTTTTAGATCACTATTTTCTAAACATGGGATTGCTGAGTCAAAAAACACGAAGATGCTTAAAGGTTTTCATATATACTCTTCCAAACTTACCTAACAAAAGGTTACAGAATATACAAATAACCATTTGGTTATATCTTTGCCATTCCTGGAGGTCACAATTTTAGAAAACTCTGTGAGACTGACTATACAAGGAAGACTATATAGTCAGAGAGCTCAGAGGTCATGCATGGCGTAATCTGAACATGCCACTCGAACATTTTACCTCAACGGTGGCAAAGCCAGAAAGCCTGCCTGATTTTTGGAAAAATGGAATAAGTGGCTACAGTTAATTTAAAAAAAAAACTTAGAACAAGCATAAAATCATAGAAGAGAATCCAAGGACCGATTGTGACCTTATGTTCCGTATCCAAAATTCCAGACAGAACAATGGGGAGCATGTAGGGCTCTGCTCATGGTTACTGACAGCCTATTCCTTACTACGCTTTTACTTTATGTTCTAAATTCATCCGTAGAACACTCTCGTGAGAACTTACATTTATCCACATTCTACAGAAAGGAGGGGAAATGTCAATTGTATAAAAGCAGCACACACAATGACACACTGCATATAATATAGTAATGATAACAAGCAAATGTGTTACTAGGTTACATATTTACTGTACTGCCCTTTTCTTCATTATATGTCTACTACATTTACTTATTTTAAAAAGTTGACTTTATAACCATATGGCATGTTTTACCAACAGCAGCCTCATACATCTCAGGTTTACCACATCTCTTGGTTGTACCCAGAGGCTGTATCACACAATTGACCTGCACCATCTATGTGCAAGTGCACTCTGGGAAATTCACACAATGATGAAATAGCCTCATAACACATTCCTCAGAATATGTACAGTTGTTAAGCAAAAACATAACTGCCCTTCAGAAAGGCTGCAGGAATTTGTACTCTTGACAATGGCATCACCACGTCCACTCTTTAAACTGCTGTCAGTACAAATGGAGAAAAATGATGCCTCTGTTCTGAATTTACAAATCCAGTTGTAAAGCTGATGTTTTTTCAGATTTTTAATGACTGTGGCAATTTTTCCTACAAGAACTGTCTATTCATGCCTTGTTCTCACTTTTCTATCAAGACACTGGTCTTTTTTTGCTGTTTATTAGTGTTCTTTGCAAAGTAAGAATAACTGGCTACTATGCATCTTATGTGTTCTAAATATTTTTTGTAAGGTTTTTCTTTTAACTTTTTTGCGCTTGTATTTTTTTTTTTTACTTACAAACATTATGACTTTTATGTAGCTAAATCCATCATTCTGAGTCTTGTGGTTTATTTCTTGGCTTTTATATTTTGAAAGCCCTTGCTCTCCCTGAAATCAAATAAATAGTCACCTATATTTTCTTAAACTCTTATATTTTCTGCTGTACTATGGTGACTCTTATTTTGTATGGGTGAAAAGTCAAGTAATAACTGAAATACCTTTAAGGTTTAAAAAAATGCAAAAGTAAAGCCATCTGAAAAGACATATTCACTGGCACATAAATTATGGATGATTGTGCCCCCTTTGTAATCTCAGGCATGACAACTACAGTGTATATCAAATACCATCAGAAAAGCCCTAAATCCCTTTAGCCCAGGTCTCCAGTCTGGGCCTTGTGGGGTCCCTAGTGCTGTGATCCCCCAAAGGAGAATAGCTATAGAAACAGGTAGAGTTCATTCCCAAATCTCTAATCAGCTACGTATTCCCGGCACATCTGCCCTGTACTTAGCCCCAAATCTCAGTGGGAGAAATCGAGGGACACACTGGGTTGCCTAGAGGGCTCTTTCCTGGGTTTCTAGAGGCAGAGGAGCATGCAACTATACCTGGGGGGGGGGGGGTCTTCCTGACAGAAAGCAATTAAAATTCACATCACAAAAGAAATCAGGCTTTTTAAAAAAATTCTAAACTGCAAAATGTGGTGTGGTTAATCAGAGCAATTATAAATGGTAACATCATTATTCAAGCTTCTATTTCCAAACGAAGTCATTTAAATGAATACATTTTCTGCCTTGAAGCAGTGGCTGCCAGTGAGCCTTTAAAAAGAAAAGAAAGGAGTTAAGAAAAATAGGAGAAGCCACTGGTATAAAGCCTTGGAGGATGGGATTGGAAAAAATGGGAGCTGGGAGACCTGGGTGAGGCCTTGGATCCAACTCAGTTTCATTCTGTGACCTTGGACAAGACTCAGTTCACACCTGTGGAGCCAGGGGAATAGATAATCTTGCATCCATGAGCCCTTCTGGCTCTGACATTGTGGATCTAGAATTCTACAGCTTATTTTAAGATCTACTTTTTATATACACAGCATCTGTAATTTTATAGGATCCATAGAAGTATTAAATACATTCTCTCATTCCAATAAAAAGACAAAATTTTCAAGACCTGCCCAAGGTGTTTCTAAAGGGCAACAGACTAGCCTCCCCAAAACTTCAGCATGGCCACTATATAACCCATGGAGGGGAGAGATGAGTGTTGGAATCAGAATGTCCTGGGTTCAAATTTCTACTCTGACCAAGATGGCTGTCTTAGTTACTTTGCCATTGTTGATACAAAATACCTGACACCCACAAGTTAAATGAAGAGAGGTTTATATAGGCTCACAGTTTGTAGAGGTTTCAGCCCATAATTGCTGAGTTCCAAGGCAGGAGGACCTGGCAGCGGGGCATGGCAGAAGAGAAACAGTTCAGGGCATGGCAGGCAAGAAGTAGAGAGAGGTCAAAGAAGTAGGAAGGATATATACTTCCAGGTCATGCACCCAGCTGACCCACCTCTTCCCACCAGGCTTCACCTCCCAGCATCACACCAAGCTATGAACTCATTACTGGAATAATCCACTGATGAACATCACACACCCATGATTTAGTTACCTCCCCAAAGCACTACCTTTAAGCACATGAGGCTTGGGGAGGACATACAGATATCAGTCCTAACAATGGCCTTATTATTCCTCTCTGGTTTGACTAAACTTCAAACACATTTACATTTGACTGTAGATCTCTGCCTTATTTTGTTTTCTCCAGAGCATTTATTTTAGAAAACTTTTAATTATGAATTCTTTCTCTGTCCCTCTGAAATGTATGTAAATCTCCTGGCCTCTTACCAGTTTTGTAGTTCAAGAAACATCTTACACTGGGACCTGGAAACTATCACTTTGAAATGTAAGCATCTGTCTTAGTTACTTTCTGTTGCTGGGGCAAAATACCCAACACCCACAAGCTAAAGGAGGAAAGGTTTATTTTAGCTCACAGTTTGTGGATGTTTCAATCCATGGCTGGCTGGCTCCAAAGCAGGACAACATGGCAGAGGTGACTGGCAGAGGAAAAACACTCCCAGACAAGGAAGGGATGAAGCAGAAAGCCTGCCTTCTTTTTGTCCCTTTAGATTCCATTCAGGCTACAAGCCTATTGGCTGGTGCCACTCATACCTAATGTGGGTCTTCCTTCTTCAGTAAATCCATCCAGAACTGTGTAACCCAATTAGAGGACAATCGGGTCCTACCCTATATCTCTGATTTCCCAAACGAGTATATTGCGAAGGCTTAAATAAAATGAAACAAGTGGTGTGATTTTGGGGATCCAGAAAGGTCAAATCCTTTAGTCGAGTTCAAGACTAGACTCTGAGGATTAAGATAAAGACTTCTTTGGACTGCTCGTATTTATTAGGTCAAAACATAGGGCAGGGAAACTGAGGAAAGCACAGGAAATGAGCAGGACCTTAAGAGTCACTTCAAAGACTTCTCCAAATAGTAAATTATGCCAATTTAGGAAAACCATCTTATCTCCATGATGACATTTATGGTAGGAGTGTGACTGAAGAAGTGAAATTCCTTCAGCTGCAGTCTCTATTTACTTAATTAGTGTTAGCGCCAAGGTGCCCTCAGCTGTGGCCTTATCGTGCCCTTTGAGGTATCTCTGACCTCACAGGCCACTACAGGCCTCAGCCAGGACCAGTGATTCATAAAGGTTCACTTACTATGAATTAGCTCCCATCACCAGGCAAGGGGCTGAGGCCTAGGACAGACTCACAGATTATCATAGAAAGCCAATTAGTTTATTTTAAATCCTGCTCGGAGTTGCTTCATAGTGGTCTCCAACAGAGGACTGACAGGTACCACACACTTAATCCAGTACCATGCATCCAATATCAGTCACCTCCCAAAAGCCACAGCTATGAGTGTAAGACACTTTGAAGGGACAACTATATACAAGCCATAAAACAGCATCCCTGTCAATCTCTGTGAGAGGGTAGGAACCTGATTTGAGTGTGTTACTCCAACTTTTAAAACTCTCTCCTACTGAGACAGTTTATTTTTCCTTTGGCAAGGCCAGTTACAAACACAATTGGTCCAAGAATTCCACCTCTTAAAAATTCTCCAGCCCTGTGTTTCAGCAGAACGGCTTGATTTGTCACTCCTGTTGTAATAGTCTCAAATTACATCTTTCTTACCTGTTCAAATTGATGCATTTTTCCCATAAGCAATGCCGCTTGTACTCATGCACCCCCTTCAACTTCCTTGAACCGAGAGACCTTGAAAAACAAACATTCACTCCTCCTTTTCAGGTGTCAATGAGATCTTTCAAGGAGTGGATCACAGCATGCACATAACCACCCACAAAGAGCATGTAACCACACCCATGGGTCACCCTTTCTCACACTGATGAGGGACTGACAATGTGAATGGTTTTGGTCAATAACATATTAACAAATGTGCCACAAGAAGAAGCTTTAAAAACTGCTTGTATAGGAAGCTTGCCTTTGGGTGGCACTTGGAAGCCTGAGAACATTCTGAGAATGACCCTGAGCCAGCTGCAAGAGAACCCAGGCACCCAGCTGACCTCCTGCTAACCACTTGAGATTTGAGGGAGTATTTCGGACATGAGATCCAAGAACAAACAAAACAAGCTGGCCAGAACAGAACAACTAATGGACCACACCCCCAAACATGTCATGAAATAACTGTTATTTTAAGCCACTAAGTTGAAAGACAGTTGGTTACACAGAAAAACTAACTAGAACTATCAGCCTCTCATTTTCTGTTCATTTTCTTCTTTTTCCTCTTTCTTGGGATGGTTTTTAGTGCTTGGCTAGGAAAGCAGAATGATAACAAACATGATAGGTTCTCCTATCTGGTACTTTTTCTAGCCGCTTCCAGCTCCACAGTCAGAATTACTCATGGGAAGAAGCTTCTAGTTGGCAGGTGTCACTAAGGCTCCCAATTCTTCCAAACAAAGATGTAGATGGCCTGTCAACTTTTACAGCATCACTAGTACATGAGGCTCTAGCTTTGGTTCAGGTGTCATGGTTTATGTCGGTGGCCCCCAGGCCTCATGTATTTGCATTGTACATTTGTGACTGGTTCATTGTCTAATGCTTGGATTGATGGTGTCAGTGCTACACCCTCCTAGGGGGTGGAGCCAGGATGTGATGTAATGGCAGGAAGAAGGTGTGTCTCTCTCTCTTGCTGGTTTCCGCCTTGCTGTTTGCAGCCGCCATGAACTGTGGCCCCGCCATGCCACCCTGCCTTGGAGCCAACTGAATATGGACTGAAACCTCCAAAAACTGTAAGAAATAAACCTTTCCTTTCCCAATTTTGGGCATCAGGTATTTTGTCTCAGCTATGAATAAAAAGTAAAAGACAGAATTTGGTACAGAGGAGTGGAGTCGTTGCTGTGACTATACCTGACCATGTTTTTTGAGAAGCTTTGGAAATGGCTTGTGGGCAGAGTTTGGAAAGGTTCAGACTTGTTGCCTGGATACATAGAGCTGGAGCAGCTGAGGCTGCTCTGTAGAGGAGATTCTGGTCAGAGCTCAGGAGACCAGAAGGCTAGAAAGCCTGATGGTAAAGACCAGGCTTGTGAGGTTTCTGCTGGGAAGGAGGACTGTATTGGCTGTTGGGTATTGGCTGTTGGGACTGTATTGGCTTAGGGATGTGTAACACACATCCCTAAGATGTGTGTTATGGCTTGGCAGAAAGTTTGTCTGCATTTTGCTCCTGCCCAGAGACTTTGCCTGAGACTGAGATTAAGGGTAATGGACTGATTAATCTGGCAAAGGAAATTTCAAGGCAGTCAAACATTGAGGGCTGTGGCATGGCTATTGTTGGGGGCTTTTAGCCAGATCTATGTTGCAAATCAAGAGCAAATAGCCCAGCAGGATAATTTAAAACACTGTGAGTTTGGCCAGAGGGAAAACTCCAGTAAAGCTGTGGATTATAAAGATAGTGCCGGAGACTTTAATTGTGGATTATAAACAGAGAGATAAGAAAGATGGCCACTGGGCATCCCAGGGAGCAGCAGGTCTCCACCCTTTGCAGCCTCCAAACAGCAAAAGTGAAAGAATTTTCTCAGATGAGAAAGTTGCAGAGCACCATGCTCCAGAATGGCACGGGAGGCCACATGAGGTTCCAGAATGGTGGCAGCCACATGAGGTTCCAGAATAGCGGCAACATAGAAAAGCTTTTATTCACAATCAGGTAAACAGAGCCCAGCAATCCAAGCACTGGACCCCTATAGCCAAGAGAGAGAAAAGCCTGGCTACTGCTCCAGCTGGCAGCAAGCCTTGGCGGCATCCACATGGTGCTGATTTTAGGTGCAAGAAAAATGCACAAATTCTGAGGGTAAGAAGGCTTCCACCTTGATTGCAAAGGGCTTGGGAGGCCAAGCAGTGTGCCCCTGAGAGGGCAATATGTAAAAATGTAAGGGTGAAGCCAAAGGTGCAGTGGAAACCCTAGAAGTTTGGAAAAGCCAAGAACGTGGATCATCCAAGGAAAGCTGCAAAAAGCGAGTAGACAGGGTTTAAGAGAAAAGCTGTGGGAGCTGAAATCCCTGGAAGTGCCCTGAGGGTGGAATCACCCAAGCCTTTTGGAGCTTGCAACCAGATTGCTTCAAATGCTGAGCATGGAACTCTAGGACTTAATGTTCGCCCTGCTGGATGTTGGACTTACTTTGTTCCCAATGCTTTATATTCCCCCATTTGTAACTTTTGGAATGGTAATGTTTATTTTGTGCCTTTGCATTTCAGAAATGTTTAACCTTGTTTCACTGGTACAGAGGGTTACAGTTAAGAGTTTGTCATAGACATTGGAGGAGACTTGGGACTTGGACTTCTCAGCAATGCTGAAAATGTTAGGACTTTGGCAACCTTTGGAGATGGACTAAATATCTTTTATATACAGGTAATACATGAGTCTCTGGGGGACAGGGGTGGAATGTCATGGTTTATGTCGGTGGCCCCAAGGCCTCATGTATTTGCATTGTACATTTGTGACTGGTTCATTGTCTAGTGCTCGGATTGATGGTGTCAGTGCTACACCCTCCTAGGGGGTGGAGCCAGGATGTGATATAATGGCAGGAAGAAGGTGTGTCTCTCTCTCTTGCGGGTTTCTGCCTTGCTATTTGCAGCCGCCATGAACTGTGGCCCCGCCATGCCACCCTGCCTTGGAGCTAACTGAGTATCGACTAAAACCTCCAAAAACTCTAAGAAATAGACCTTTCCTTTCCCAACTTTGGGCATCAGGTATTTTGTCTCAGCGATGAATAAAAAGTAACTAAGACATCAGGTTTACCTGGTGAAGGGTTCATCAATCCTTGAAATGCTGAAAAACCTTCCTTCAATGAACTTAAGAGATGCCACCTGGAATTTCCTGCCCTTGACCGTTAGAAATCAAATGTTCACATTTACACAGTATTACTAGGTGGCTCATGGATAAAGAGTCAGCAGTAACTAAGAGGTCGCCCATCTGTCCTGTCCTCAGGGAGCTCACAGTGTAGTGTGAGAGGCAGACAATAATGAAGTAGACAAACAAGTAACCTAAGTATAGCATGTGATAAAGACTAGGAAAGGAACAAGCACAGAGCTTGGCAGACGGTGGCTGAGCTACAGCCATTAAAATCTGTCTGACCAGGTGAACAGGGATGGTCTCTTGGAGGAGTGAGATTTGAAACTGTATTCAAGAGTGTAATGAAGTGCTAGGGCAGTACAGACCTTTAAAAATCCAAAAGATGGCCAGTGCATACATTTTCTGATAAACAAAGGGAGAGCAGTGAGAGAGGAGGCCACAGCGATAACCAGGGTCACCTCTGTCCTCCTCAGCTTCCCCAACATGTGCCACTTCTGTCCTTTTGTACATCTGCCTCCTGAGGACGTTCCAGTAGATCCTTTCTGCTCTACCTTGCAGAGATTAGATGCCAGGAATTTGAGACAACAGAGATATTTCTTTGTGACAGGCACAGTGTGGATTTACTTCTGAACATCTCACAAGTTATGCAGTAGATATAATCACTACCTCCCACATACCCAGAGGGATAAGGCAACCTGCCTGCTATGGTTTGTACCTAGATATTCCCCCAAAGCCTTATAGGTGGGGCTTTTCAGAGGTGACTGGATCTAGGGTATATGAATATAGATTAAGAGTGTGTGGTACTATATCAGTCCACAGACTGACTTAGTATAGTTCTGGGTATGGATAATGGGAAGGCCCACCTTAGGTATGGCTGGAACCATCCAAAAGTCTTGTAGGCTGGATGGACTAAAAGGGAAAGAAGGCTGTTACTTCCTGTTTACCATACAGTGGGCTGTTTTTCCTTAGCCACCTTGCCTTGGAGCCAGTCAGGTATGGACTGAAACTTCTACAAATTGTGAACTACAAATAAACCTTTTCTCCTTTAACTGATGGGTGTTGGGTATTTTGTCCCAGCAATGAGAAAAGTAACTACAACACTGCACAGCCAGTCAGGGTGAGAAGGCAGCTTGGACTCAGACTCCAGGTTGGTTCTGGTGGCTCCTATGTCATAGTCACTTCATCTCAGGGTGTTGAAGGTCTTTGTCGCCTCTGTCCTTCTTTACTTCAGGGTTTTCAATCACCTATTTTCTGGGCCCACTACTCATCATCTCATGCAGACCAAAAGGAGGCTCTCGGATGCCTCCTCTTATGTTTCAAGGAGGCCACTCTGTAGCCTGGCAGCACCGTGCTGATCTCTGAGTTGGACACACAGTACAGGCAAGTTGAGAAGAAAGGTATTGTGTTGTCCAAGTAAGTCTCTAAACACTCTATTCGTATCATCACGCTGTTTAATCGCTTGATCCACCCCAGGAGGCTGAGCAACTTAGCAAAAATCACAGAGCTCCTGGCCCAGGGTAGAGCCATGGAGGGAGTCCAAGCACTGTGAGGCTATTTTGCTCCCTACTGAAGTTCCTCCAGGGTGCCAAGTCTACTGTCAGAGAGGCGTCTCAAGATGTGCACAGGACAGTAGCAGAGTAACTGCTTTCTGAGTCCTGGTCTCATCCTGGGACAAATGCTATCTACTGGGTGGTAGTCCCCAGAGGTGCTGTCTATAACCTGTTAGAAAAGACCCCAGAGATTTCAAATCCTTTGGAGTTGTTGCTTGGTGACTTCCTATTGCACCTGAGGGCCATGTGTAGAATTTCCTGCCTTGTTTCTGGTAGCCTAGTTTTTTGTATCCGGACCTTGTTCCATTTTCCTTGTTTAACATGGGTACTATCTGGGAACGCTAGCTCTATCTCCAGTTCCAGTCTGCCTTCCTGTAGCACTTCACCCCATTCTCCTGATCAGACAGCTCCACCTGGTCTCGGTCTCCTGGGCCTAGAGCTGGTTGGGCTGGTCTACCACACCCATCTGGGATTTACCCGTGGAACAGCATCGTCTTTACAATCACATGCACTCAAATAAAGACAGATGTATTTTCTCATGCCATAAGTGTTAATGAAAATAAACTTATTCAAATGTACACAAGCACACATCTCCTGAGGGTACAAGCAGGTATATTCACACGTGTGCATATATGTGTACGAATTTGCTTGTATATGCAGCCCACAGATACATATACACGCCCCTCCTCAATTCACAAAGAAGTGATACAAAAATGTCCAGAAGTCATCCAAAAGCCCAGGCAAGACTAAAATTGACAGACCACACAAAAAGGCAGACAGCAAAGTCCTGAGCGCACCAGCTAAAAGGCCCCTGCTATTGTCTATCACCGAGAAGCTTGTAAAAAGCTCGCATTATCTCTGACACAAATACAGCTCTCTTCTTTCTGTAGGATTCCAATAAAGATAAGAGCTTTCTCATTATTCTAATGTGGAACAAAAACAATCTTCCTTTCCAAAATCAGCACATTGAAATAAAATATCTTTAATTAACCCTAAAACTCCCCATCCCTACCTCATGAACCTGAGATCCTTCAATAGTCCCTGGCGCCTTCTCTTGAACAGATACTAAGTTTTCATATGTGTCATGTTATTTAATTATCATAGTAACTCCCTAAGTAAGGAACACTTTTCATACTGTTATAAATAAATAGATAGGATTGAAGGTGTTTTTTAATTTGACCAAATGTGTAATCAGTGGAAGAAGAGCCTAGATTTGTTTGATACCTAAATTCATTTTCCCGTGTGATGCCAAGCATTGGCATAAAGAGTTTAAAAAAAAGACTTAAGATCTAGGAATCATCACTAAAGGCATGAATGAATGTCACATGGGAAACAGAGACAGTGCATGACAATGACAGAGAATGACAGAATGGCTTAGTCTTAGGAGGCCTGGAGAGTGGGTGTACTGTTGGCAAAAGAGAGCAGAGTGAGAAAGCAGCAAATTCAGGAAGGTGGAATAAGGGACATGAAGACTTAAAGGTCAAATGCATATAACTCACTTAGAAGCCACAGCAAGACTGGTCTTAAAAGAGACTGGAATGAAAGTGAGATTCTGAGTCAGGGTCTTAATAGCAGCTTAAGAGTCTGGATATTTATTCTTTCAACATGTTTATGGGTCCACAATGGCATGCCAACCCCTATACTAGAAAACAGGGACTGGGGAAGTGACCTGAACAGCACTAAGGTCCCTACACTTGTGAAGCTCATGTTCTTGTGGTAAGGAACATATCAAAAACAATAAGTATGATTTTTAAAAAGTAAATGATGTAGAATAAAAATGGCAAATTTTCCAGGCATGGTGGCATACACCTGTAATCTTAGGCTGAGGCAGAAAGATCATCACTAGATTGAGGCCAGCCTGGGATACACTGCAAGTTCAAGGCTAGCTTGGACTACAAAGTGAGACCTTATCTCAAAAAAAAAAAGTAGTAAATAACGTGGGAAAGAAAAAGCAAATATACACCAGAATGATGGAGCAGGAGTCATAAGTTCAAGTGAGACAGAAGAACTCATTGAGAATGACATGCAAACAAAGATGGTGAGGGAGTGAGTCCCACGGGTATGTGGAAGGATGTTAAGAATTTAGGTATCCCTGAAAGTCTGTGCAAAGGTCCTCAGGCAGGTGCATCTCTTTGTTCAAGGAACAGCCTGATGGCCAGGAGAGCAGAAGTGAATAAAGGTGAGAGACATACGGCACAAAGTCTAAGTTCACCTCTGTGGATCACGAGTGCCTCAAAAGATGAGACAACAGAGAAATAATATTAGTACAATGGTGTAGCAATCCCAAGCTTGCTGATTATCATTTCATTCATCTGAATAAGTCATTAATTCCATGAGTTGACTGGCAGGAAAATAAGGTTGCATATTAATATGATACTCAACTAACATATGGCACGAAGATCTGAACCTGTACCACCCAGGATTTCACTGCATATATGCTACCCTCCTGAGGCCACTGGTAGTGACAGGACCCTCAGGTCAGATTATCTTTTTTAACAGAAGCACTTCCAAGAATGCCATGGGATGTGAGGGCACAGATTCCAGGGTGTTCCCAGCTTTCCTATGCCGCGGTGAGTTGCAACCATTGTCCCCAAAGCCCATCAGTTCCCTGAGACCTCCACCTGCCCATTTCAGGAAAGCAACTGGCATTTGATGAAAATGGCTATCTCCCTCCAACCTGCTCCCTCTGAGTCCCTTTTTTTCCCCTCCAACATCCAGTTGGCTCCAATCCCAGTGTTCCCTTTTATAATGGCTCAGGAGGTAGTTTCTTCATTGGGCCCTGCCCATTCCTAGGGGTCAGATGGGGCCAGATAGAGTCAGCACATAGAGCTAGAGATTTACAACTCAGGCACTACAATAAAGAAAACAACACTAAAGAGTATTGACTCTACCATGTGCCACATATTGTCCTAAGTGGGTTACATGGATTATCACATTTGAAGCTCATGAAACTCACATAAGGTGGATAATATTTTACACTTCACTTTTCACATAAAGAAATTACAGCACAGACGGTAGGTAGCTTTCACATACAACTTTGCAAATACAAAAGTACACCTGAAGCTTACAAATAGAACTGGGCAGTAGAGGTTTCATGAGTTCCAGAGGCTAGAAATAGGTGAAAATGTGACCCCATCCCCTCTGCAGCTATCGAGAAATGGTAGCTGTATCCAGCTAGCCTTGCTGGGACCAGAGCTGCATGGGCAACTCCACTTTGTGGGTCCCAATCCTTACATGATCCTGGGGGTACCAGAGGACACAAGAAACCATTGAACCCAGAATTGTTGACAGGCTAATTTTCATCTCTCTCCTGGACCACTCATCAGCTCCTTCCTCTGCCACCTTCCATCCATCTTCCCACAGCCAGCAGTGAGCTCTCCCCACAGACTCCTAGGAGATTCTGCCACTATCCTGCTAGAAACTTACCCCTAAAGATTCCTGTGCACTGTCTGCACTTCCCTTAGAGTATGCACCAGCCTCATAGGGTGATTTACACTGAAATCCACTGATATTAAATAAAATTTAAAATTCAGTTCCTTACCTGGAGTTAGTGGCTACAATACTGGAACACACAGCCACAGGCAGAGGCCAGGACCACAAAGCTGGCTTCAGTAGGGCCTCAGTGGTCTGACCCATATGGTCTGACCCTGCTTGCCTTTTTAGCTTTCCCTGGAGGGACACTTTGTCACAGCTTATACTGCAGCCTCCTGCCCTTTCTTCAATCCCTCAGTGTCCAACACTGCCTACCTGGGGTACCCTCACACACTGTCTTCCCTACCCTGTCCAATCTGGGCTACTTCCTCCATATCCTTTAGGATCATTGCAAACTTTACTTCCCTAACATCCACAAATCTAAATTTACGCAAGTAGATAGATAAAGACTACAGTCATCATTGTAATCTCTCCTTATTGTCTGACTTCCTGTTTGTGGCCTTTATTAAATCCATAGCACCTGAACACAGAAATCCTATGACATCTCATACACAAAGCTACTGGCTGGAAGATACGTGGTCCTCTTCAAAAGACTGCTTACTACATGGTAGCTGGCTTCCCTCAGAGAGTAGGCATCAACAGAGAGCAAGACCATGGTAGAAACAGCAGTATTTTATTATAATCTAAGCATGCAAGTCACAAAACATCACATCCGCCAAGTTCTGTGGGTCACACACGCCAGCCTAGAGTAACCTCCAGGGGTGTTCTTGGGGTGTGAGGATCACAAGGAGACCATTAGGGCTTTCTTGCAACCTGAATGCTGCAAGCTGTCTGTCTTATTTGTCACTGTCCCCAAAGTGGGAGCACAGAATAAGTGCTCCATAAATAATCCTAAAACAAAGAATTGAGTGACCCTCTCTTTGATGGGTCTCATGTCCTCACCAACAAAACCCAAGGCATAAGGTCCCAAATATTTTGTGCTCCTTCTCAATCACAATGACTTTTGGTCCACCAGAGTGGTACAGTTTTGGGGCTTGTGTGGCTCTTAAAGATGACATTTAAATGAAGAAGTATGGCTCTGTGGTCCATGGAACTGCTCTCAGGGACAGGGTATTGGCATGCTGGAAATGTGCTTCCCTGCCTTTGACTTGGGTCTAGTCCAAGGTCCCTAACACTGGAAAGGACACAAGCAGCTCTGCCTTAGATCTCAGGTTCATCATAGTCAGTGAAACTATGCACCCACTGCAACAAGGAAGCAGAAATACAAGGCTGACAAAGCCACTGACCTTTTATAAGATGCTTCTCCCAGTCACTCCGGGACTGCAGGACACAGAAGCCTCTAGTCAGAGCCTGTGACGAGTCTGTCACTTTCATCAAAATGAGAACTAAATCTTGACCCCACCGGCAAAGAGTATGCTGGTAGACTTGATAGGAAGAAGGACAACTGTCTGACACACAGGTTCCCTGTAACTTGGGATTTTCAACACCTATGAGCCTCATGATTCTGGAATATTGCGGCTATCTTGTGTTCACCACCTAATCCTTGCAGAGTCTATTAGACAGCAGATCCGCATCTATTACTCATCATGAGGCCTCGGGACAGCATCACAATGTGTGTCACACAGTAGGTACTATTGTGCAAATGAACTAGTGAATGAGTGGGCAGTTACCGTGAGATGGGGATTATTAGAAAAAACTTAGATCTATATAAAAACTCAAAGTTATGCGGGTTCTACTGAGTAGAGCTGAGTTTGAGCCTTCAACTATCTGATTGCAAATCTCAGACTTCTTCATGGTATACTGAACCCTGAAATATTTTGCACATGAGTACAAGCACAATTAGTATAATTTTGCCAATTGCCATGCAATAACATGATTTTCAGTGAAGACTTCAGAGACCTAGAACAATTTGCAAACAGTGAGAGATGAAAAAACATGACATTACATGGTTTAGGAGGACCACAGATGTCAGCTCAGCAGTTTTTCAGGTATATGGTACACACCTTGGTGGGTACATGTACATTGGACCCTTCCTGAGTCTCAGCAGTACGAGAGCTTTCCCAGTGAGGCCGATGAGGACCACTGAGGTAGAACTGGGGGAGTAAAGACTGTGTCACTGTAGAAAGAAATACTAACTTCACCGGCTCCCACAAATTACTCCAGCTCTAACCACACTGATGTTCCGTCCAGTTTTTCAGTCCAGACACTTGATCCCACTTCCCAGCCACACCTCCTTCTTCTCTCCTTGACAGCACAGACGGATACAAACTTCTCAATTTTGTGATTTTGCTGTTACTCTTCATTCATCTTCCTTAAGTATGATTTCAAATGAGAAAATTGATGATGAATAACCTGAACTTGGGGTTGCAAACTCGAAAATGACTGAGAACTTAAAAGGATACAAGAGAAGAAATGTCTAAAATCACAGAAAATCTAAGACCCCAGGCACGTGGTCTCTTAGGCTTCCCACAATAATACATAAGCCTTGTGGAGCTGTTGAATGAAGAAGAAAAAGCAAAACAAATGTACAGAGTAGGCTGCACTTAGGTGCTTTAGTTTCCATAATCAGGTTACTATTGTATTGCAAAAACAAATAATGTGCCTAAGTATCATGACACGCATGTTGATGAATACCTATTAACTATTGAAGCCATCACCTTTTCAAAGAGATATTAAAAATACGTGCTCTAATAAAAAAAATCATTTTAAAAGCTGAAGATAAACATAATTTTAAAGGATTCAGAACAGTGTTGGCTAGCTATGGCCTGCCATTTGTTTTTGCAAATAAAGTTTTATTGAAAAAATGTTTTAGGAAGATATTGGCTAGCCAGCTCTTTAAAGAAATGTGTGCTATAGTTTTTAATAGCCAGATCTTGGAAACAACCTAAATTCCCATCAACTGAGGAATGGATAAAAAAAGATGTGGTATTTTTATACAAAGGAGTACTACTCAGCCATAAAGAAGGGTAAACTGAAGACTTTTATAGGTAAATGAATTCATCTTGAGAACATATTCATCAGTGAGATAAATAAGACGTGCATTTGTAAACATCATATTGTTCATTAGTGTGAAAAGCTGAAAGAAAAAACATATATGTGTATGTATATGTATATAAAATAATAGTGAAGATAGTTATACCACTGATTTCTCTGAGTTCGCTGAAGAGAAAGAGTTGTGCTGGTATTGTTTGGACAATTGAATGCAGATGTCTTGTGCTCTAGGTGAATGATTTGGGGATGGCAATATGCAATGTATGCAATTGTTGTCCCTGATTGACACCTTTTTAAATAAAAATAAATATAATGATTTTGGGGAAAAAAACTGTGTGCTAATCCCTAAAGTTGACACCTCACTGAGGTTGTGTTCCATGCATTTATAATATTATTACAGTATTAATAAAACCATTAATTTGATAAGTGAGTGAAATCATTTACTACATGGAATTTAGGCTTGTTCTGTTAGGGGCAAGAAAAGTGTTTGAATTTTTTACATGTATAAACTCTTCTATAAAATACCTAAGTCAATAATGGGCAAGCTTCAGTGAGCTAAAGTACATATACAGAATCTGCTTTAAAAAATGTATACATGCTTCAGGAAAAGAAAAACAATGTGAGTTTTTTCAGCAGGTGATGTTACCTCATATGGGGGACCCTACAGCATGTTTTATATCACAGAAAAGCCACTACACCGCCTGCCCTTGCAGAAGAAATTGAAAATGCATGTGCAGCAATCTCAAGGGACAAGTTTCCCCCAGCAGCAGTTTGCCACACAAATAAAAGTCTGGAAGCTAATAGCTACCATTGTGAGCACCCTTCGTAATTTTAGAGGCCAAAGATAACTTGTATTAATCACATGATGTCTCAATAAATTTAGTATTAAAATATTTTTGTAATTTTTTCTTTTCCTCAAGTGTGTATACATTTTTGGTGGACTCTGTACATAGAAGAGGCCATGATAAACCCGATGCCCTAGAAAATTCTACATCATAAGCTGACACAATATCTCATGTATATTCAACAGGATGGCAAAAATGATGAATCTTGAAAAAAATAAGGCAAAACCTTACTTGCATTTTTAAACAAACATACTAAAATGAGAAATGGCTTTGAAAACAGGTACTGTCACAGTTTAGAATTCTAAGTCAAAGGCTTTTTTTTGTTCATGGGAAGGATAAAGTGATAACACAGAAAAAGGTCAAAATCTAAATAGGGAAAACTAATTCATTAATCACCCTAATGAAAAGGGGAGCTTGCAAAGTTAAATGATTTAGCAGATATTGTTTCATAATTGGGAAACAATTGTGTGAAGTGAGCAGTATTGATCAGTGGGGCTTTTATTACAGAAAGGAATAAAGATTGTCTGGCAGATATAAAGAGGGTTAAATTAATAAATTCAGGGTTGGAAGGGGAGCTTCACAGGTCAGGTGGACCTTGGGAAGAAAAAACAAAGCAAAGAGACAAGGCAGGCAGGAGTTGGAAATGGTTTGCATTTTTAAGTTTTATTTTAGTCTCAATTGACAAATAATAATTGTATACACTTATGGAGTATAATGGGATGTTTCAGTACATGTACATAGTGTGGAATGATAAATTCAAGGTAAGCAGCATATCCATCACCTCAAATATTTATCATTGCATTTTGATAAGAACATTTAAAATGTTTTCTTCTAGCTATTTTGAAATATACAGCATATTCTTATTAACTATAATCAGAAAATGGTTTGCATTGTTTTAACTACAAAGACAGGGAAAGCTGAAAGCAGTAGGAATTTAACCAAGTAGAGTCAAAGGTCATAGTTACATTTCTACTGGAAAAATTCATTCCCTGTGGCTGGAAATGAGGCTCCTCTCCCAAGCTAATGAAATAATCATAGAGGTCAGTCACCCCCACTCTCTCCAGGGTCTGAAAACTTTTTCTGTAGAGCAGCACTAGATAGTAAATACTTTTGGGTTCCCAAGATATACAGTGTCTACTGCAGCTAATCATCTCTGATTTGTGGTGCAAAAGCAGCCCGACAATACACCAATGAATGATCACGGCTGTGTTCCCACAGAACTGTAAATATCAAACAATAAGGTGAGCATTTAGGTTTTTAAAATATACTGCAATAAGAAACACGTTGTCATTAATTCCCATAAAGAGATTCAAAACCTTTACCTTGCTTATAACACACATATCCCATCATTCTTGGCAATGTGTCTTTTATGATAATCAAATTTATTAATGTAAGCACTCACTGTATTTTTTGATTATCTGAAATACTACATGATTCCACTCATATGAAGTGCCTAAAATCGTCAAATTCATAGACAAAAAGTATCACAGTGTATGTCAAGGACCTGGAAATGGAAAGAAATGGGAGGTGGTTGTTTCGTAGATACCATTTCTTTGAGGAAGATGTCTCCAGTGTATCCTTCTGATGGATCAGTAGCACTCCACTGTATTTAAAAAACATCTTTTTTATCAATGGATATTGGTGGGCAATGGATACTGGTGGGCAGAGATACAGCCCACAGCACTCCATCCCACATAGTCAGCAACAAGTGTCATGAGAGGACAGAGATGAGCCAATGGAAATGGAAAGACATGGCTGGTATGACCAGTAGAAGACAGCTGTGCACACTGGGAGCAGCCTCAGGCTGTCTCTCTCTGAGGATACCTCAGCAACTGGGACAGAGACCCAGAGACAAACAGGTTTTTTTAGATTGTTTAGTTCTTTACCTTTATTCTTGCTTTGATCTATTAATCTTCTTTCTCTCTTCAACTGTCCTTTTGAATTTATGATATTTACATGTGACAGAACATTCTTTCTAGTCTTTCTGGTCTGTTTTGATAATCTTTTGCTTTCTCCTTCACTCTTTCTTACCTGCTCCCTTTTCCAGTTTTCCAAAGCCTAGATGATTTTCCTTTGTCCTCCAGTCATATTTCCATTATACTTCTCTTCATTTAGCTTTCTGCTTTTTCCCTAATCACTCTTAAATTTCCCCACCACAGGGTAAAATCACTTTACTAAGGGGAAACTATTTGTATACAAATTCCTGAGTAATGTTATGTTTTGTTATATAACTGTAGAACTTTCTCCTATGGTTAAAGGCACCAAATTAATAGTTGTCACACTTTTGTCATGTTTTAGGGTGTGCTTGATGCTATTGTTATTGCTAATTGTACTACTTTAGCCAGGATGTCATACCTGTTGTAATAAGCTGTTTTTCCTTGTATGACAACACCATGATTGTTTGGGGTCATGAACATTACCAATATCCCAGTACCAAAGGACTGGGTGCTGAGCCAAACAGATAGCAACACTCCATCCCTAGTAAATTGGAAAGGTAAAATCTTGGGATACACACAAAGACCAACAACTACCCATACCTAGAAGGTATCTCTGAGGAACAGACAAGTCCTAAGGGAAGCCTTGAAACTAGTGATAAAACTATCTACTATGAGAAACTTGCAGACAGTAACACAGAAAACAAAATAAAAAATACAAAATGACAAAATGCAGTAAAACATAACCCCTTACCTCCAACCCACCCAGGACAAATGCATGGGAAAAAGAGATAGAGGAAATCAGAAGCCATCCACCTGAATTCTCTGGAATGATAGCAATACAAGTTTTTTTAAAAATGCATGAGACTATAGAGGAAATCAGAGAAGAAATAATCTCCCAGGTAGAAAAAAAAGAGAGAGATGATGATAACTATAATGATGGACTTGTTCAGGAAACCTAAAGTAGGCATAGATTAAAAAATATAAATAGATAGAGGAGAAAATGATAGAAACCATGAATATCCAACATAAGAAAGAAATGGAATCCATGTAACAGACATTCAAGAAATTAAAAATTCCACTGAAAGCTTACAAAACTGACCAAAAGCAAAGAAAGAATATTAGACTTAGAAGACAGTGTGTGATTAGCAATCATGAAAAAAAAATCAGTCTCTGAGATTATCCTCATAAGTGAAATAAATGAGGCTTACATTTGTAAATATCATATTGTCTCTCTAGTGTAAAAAATAATAATAAAAAACTGAAAGAGTAATAAGATCCAAAATGTACAATATATATATTGAGATAATGAAAGGGAAAGAAAGTGCTCTAAAGGATATTACTATATGTATGTTTAAGTGTGCAAGATAGATAACCATACTACTAAGTTTTTGTTAGTTCATTAAACAGAATGGTTTGTACTGTCATTGTTTGATTGTCAACTTTTTATGCTTTGATTTTGTGACTTGAGCAACTACTTCTAAGATAACAATATATAATTTATCAACTAGTTATTTCTTACTGTTTTTTTTTTAATTCTGTACTATTTCTACCCTTTTTTCTGTTTGGCTTTTTTTTTCTCCAAAAAAAAAATATCAGTCTCACAAATAGCAAGGAACCATGGAAAAAGCAACCAAACAGCTGCAAGATAATGCAAAGAACAACATAAGATTGATCGAAGTCAATGAAAAAGCAGGAGTCAGCACAAATGACATAAAAAACCTGTTCACAGAAGAAATGGCAGAAAATTTCCCAAGCACGGAAAAATAATTAGACATACAGATAAGTCAGAAATATAGAACTCCAATTAGCCATGATCAAAACAAATCTACACCAAGGCATATAATAAAGATTTCAGAAATTCAGCACAAGAACAGAATATTAAAAGCTGCTAAAGAAAAGAAACAGATCACCTATAAAGGAAAGCCCATCAGAATCACAGCAGACTTCTCAACACTCCCTAAATCAAGGAGAGTTTCTCACCTTAAGTCATGGAGAGTTTGGAATGAAGTATTTCATGTCCTGAAAGAAAGCAACTTCCAACCTACATTGATGTACCCTGAAAAACTATCTTTTAAAATCAATAGGGAAGTAAGATGCTTCCATGTCAAAGAACAACAGAAGAAATTTGTGACCTCCAAGCCAGTCCTCCAAAATATTCTGAAGGATATTTTAGAAAGAGATAAAGAAGACTACAATCCCCAAAGCCTAATAGAAAGAATTCACTATGTAAGACAAGCAATTAAACAGAGGGGAAAAAACACAACCAACAATAGGAAAATAAAATGACAAGGATAAGTCAATAAATATAAGTTATAACCATCAATATAAATGGTCTCAGTTCACCAATCAAAAGAAACAGACTGGAAGAATGTATCAAGAAATAAGATCCAACAATATACTGCATACAAGAAACATATTTAACTCCAAAATTCATAGTCTGAAAGTCAAAGGATAAAAAAAACCATACTTCATATGACAAGACCCCAGAAAAAAACAAAAGTAGCTATTCTATTTTCAGACAAAGTGAACTTTAAGCCAAGACTGATGACTACATACTTGTTAAGGAAAAACTCCAAAATGAAGAGATAACAATCATAAATATATATGCACAAAATATAGATGCACCCAACAATATAAACAATTATTAATGGACATGAAAAATCAAATAAGCAGTAACACAATTGTAATGTGGGATTTAATACCCCACTGTCACAAATAGATCATTCAAGTAGAAAAATCAATAAAGAAATATCAAAATTGAACCAAATCTGTCAACAAATGGACTTAGTTTATTTAGTCCACAGAGTGTTACCTCTACATTAGAATACACATTCTTCTCAGTTGCACATAAGACATTCTCCAAAATAGACCACATACTAGCCCATACACGTGCTTAAGTAAATGCAAAGGAATTGAAATTGTCCCATGCATATTATCAGACCATAGAACAATTAAATTAGAAACCAATGGCAAAAGAAACCACAAAAATTCCATAAACACATGGAAATTAAATAATACCCCCTTAAACAATCAATAGGTCACAGATGCAATTACAGAAAAAGTTAAACAGTATTTACAATTAAATGACAATGCCTGTATAGTATACCAGAACTTATGTGACACAATGAAAGCAGTCCTAAGAGGGAAAATTATAGCAGTCAATTCTCATATCAGGAAAACAGAATGAGCTCAAGTGAGCAACCAAATATTAAATCTCAAACTTCCAGAAAAGGAACAAGTCAAGCCCAAATTCATACAATGGAGGAAATTATAAAGATCAGAGCAGAAATTAATTCAATAGAGACCATGGAAACAATTCAGAGTCAATGAATTGAAGAGTTGGTTCTTTGCAAAAGTAAATAAAATTGATAAACCCATAGCCAACCTTATCAAAATAAAGGAAAGAAAAGACTCAAATTCGTGCAGTTAGGAACAAAAAGGTTGAAACCACAACAAAGTCTGCAGAAATCCAGATCATCACACCTACTTTGAAAATCTTTAACAGGTTGGAAATTACAGAACAAGCAGATAGATTCTTAGATATATATGAATTACCAAAGTTGAATCAAAAGCATATAAAAATTCTAAATAATCTGTATCAGTCAATGAAATTGAAGATGTAATTAAAAACCTACTAACGAAGAAAATCCCAGAACTGATGGATTCACTGCTAATTCTACAAGAAATTTAGAGAAGACTTTTAATCCCACTACTTAAACTCTTTAATGAAACTGAAAGGGAAGCAATACTCCTAAAGTCGCTCCTAGAAAGAAGTATTACCTTGAGACCAAAACTACAGAAGGATCCAACCAAAAAAGAGATCAACAGGTCAATTTCCCTAATGAACATAGACACAAAAATCCTCTATAAGATACTGGCAAACAAAATGTAGCAAATCATCAAGAATATTACTTCCAAGATGACAGTATGTAACTTATCAACTAGTGATTTCTTAGTGGTTTTTTTTGTTCTTTTCTTTTTTTCCTTTGAAATTCTGTATTTTTGCTACCCTTTTTTCTGGTTTTGTTTGGTTGTTTTTTTTTCTTTTTAAATAAAAATTTTTTAAAAAGAATATTATTAACCATGATCAAGTTGGATTCACCCCCAGAAATGCAGGGATGGTTCAACATATGCAAAGCAATTAAAGTAATACACCATATTAACAGAGCCAAAGATAAAAATCACATGAAAATCTCAATAAACACAGAAAAAGCACCGACAAATCCAATACCTATTCATGATAAAAGCCCTACAGAAAACTGGAATAGATGGTCTTTATCTCAATCTGATAAAAGCCATCTATGACAAAACTGAAATAGATGACATTATCTCAATCTGATAAAAACTGTGTATGACAAACCAACAGCCAACATCAAAGTAAAGAGTCAAAAATTAAAAGTTTTCACTCTAAAATCAGGAATAAGACAAGGGCATCACTATTACCACTCCTATTTAATATAGTTCTGGAAACAATAGCCATTAACTATTTAATATAGTTCTGGAAACAGAGCAATTAGACAAGAGAAAGGAATAAAGATAGGAAAGGAAAAAGTTAAATTATTATTTGCAGATGACATGATACTGTACATAGAAGATCCCAAAAACTCCACCAAAAGATTTCTAGACTTAATAACAAAATTCAGTTGCATAGCTGGATACAAAGTCAACACTCAAAAATCAATAGCCTTTCTATACACAAACAACAAACTCACTGAGAGAGAAATTAAGGAAGCTATCCCTTTCACAATAGCACTGAATAAAAGGAAGTGCTTAGAAATCTATCTAACAAAGGAAGTAAAAGATTTCCACAGTGAAAGCTACAGTACTCTGAAAAAGGAGATTGAAGAGGATATCAGAAAACGGAAATAAATACATTCTCTAAGATACAAATATTTGTTTCCTTATTGTAAACATTGGTCTCACTATTGAGATTCCACTTAATAGAATAAAAATTCCCATGGGCTGGCTTTAAAACCAGATTAAAAGAATCTCAACCCATAAAAATGGCTTAGGGTTGCTGGCAGGTTAAAAAGTCTTCCAAATATAACCAAAATCCTTTTTAACCTATTCAATTTTTTTCCATGTTAGGATGAGAATGAAGACAAAGTTTACTGTGTTGAATTTTTGTTTACCTAAGTAACATTTAGCACAATTGCTGGAAAAAAGGAATGAACTGTGCATTCAGAGTCTCCTCAACTGATTCTAGCGTACTGCTGTAGCCCACAACTGCAGGTACACATCCATGTGGCCTCACCCAGTGCACACAGGGATATCCATCCCTGAAGTGTGATGAGGAGGAGGAAATCCTCCTTTTGGTCCTCTTCACAAACTGGCCTAAGATCTGAGGAGCCAAGCTGCTCTGCCCACCTTTCCTTTTTGCCAGCCAGGCGTATGGAGACAAGAAAAGGGACTTAACATCGTTATTCAACAATCAAGGCAAAACATTCTCAGTGTTTCAACAGCACATGTCAAGATGACCCAACCAAAATAAAGAATTGGGAGCTTGGATGCTTAGCATTAATGAAGGGAACTATTTCAGTTAACTGTTGTTATAAAAGTAGCTACCCCAAAAGTAGTAGGTTAGAACAATCACCATTATTCTATGGGCCAGGAATTTGGGGGACCATTTGGCTGGGCAGTTCTGGCTAACGGCCACTTATGTGGTCATAGTCATGCAAGAACAGGAGCAGCTCAGGGCTGGCGGGACTCTCAGGAGTTTTGGGTCTCTCAGCCCTTTCCACATGGAAAGGTTGGGCCTCCCCAGACTACCGCTGCCTTAAACTATCACATGGTAGCTCAAAGCTACAGAAGGGAGTGTCCCAAAAAACAGAAGAACAAAAGTCTGTGGCCTCGACTTTAATCTTACCCGGGGAGCGGTGCAGCATCACTTCTGCTATACCCTCTTTATCATGGCAGCCATAGGCTCAAAGGAAAGAGACACAGACTGTCCACTTGATAAAGGGGATGTAAGAAGGCTATAGGAAAGCACACAGGACAGCAACAAGTGGTGTGGCCTCCCTAAAATGTACAATCTGCCACAAAGAGTCAAAAAGTATTTGAGATATTTAGCTTATTTACATACTGTACTAGCTTTCCATCACCATAGCAAGTCCCTGAGATAATCAACTTATAAAGACATGAAGTTTATCTTGCCTCACTTCTTGGGAGCTTCAGTCTATAACCAGGCAGATCTATTGCCTCTGGTTGGGGAGTGGGTGGCAGCAATCCAAGTGGAGTACACAGCACAGCGAAACCGCGCTCATAGCCAGAAAGCAAAAGAGGAAAAGGAAAGGGCTGAACTCCCACCAATCCCTCAAGGGCACAACCCAGTGACCTCACCCTCTAAATGTGTCATCACCTCGAAGGGTAGCATGCTGACAGCCAATCCTCCAACACACTGGCCTTTGGGAATATTCCAGATCCAAACTATAGCACATCAATCAAAATATTCACGGTAAAGAAAATATTCTCATTGCTTACGAACTTCTTCGAGCATTTTCCAGAGTGGTAAACCAGACCATTTGACATAAAAAGAAAGCCTGACTTTTCATCACTTAATTTACTACCATTAGCCTAAAATATGGTGTCATGCCACCTGTCTGGCAGAATTCAGAACCTCTCTGCCCGACGATTACCCTGACACTGCTTATAAAACATTAAAATAACCAATTTATGTAAGATTTTGTGATACAAATAGGAGATAAACTTCCTGGACAGGGAACCAAAAATGTATTGTTAGTTCTCTTACAATGACAATTTACTAAGCAACTCAAGGCAATACAAAGTCACCTATGGAACAGTGGGAATAGAAAAATGTTGATATTACTGTGTGGATTATTATTTTAAATACCTGTGAATGAATAATGCTATGTATCTATCTTGTATTTTATTTGCTTCTCACTGGGCAAATAAGATCAGCTCATTTTGTGCCTCTGCTGCAGTTCTACCAAGGTCATGTGGTTGGGTCCTAGTTCATTGGATGGATCCTCAAACTTTGTACAAACCTGACTATAAAACCTATATGAGGCTTCCTACGTTCTCCTCTTTCCATACTAACTTACAGGCCACATGTCAGTATCACAAAAGAGAAGGACTCCTATGTTGCCAATTAGAGGAGCACATAATGTACACTGAAATACAACTTTAATAAGCAATCACTCTGTGTGTATATTAAGCCACTGAGAACTGTTTTCCCTTTCCTGCCCCAAAAGTGAATATCAAATTTAAAAATCCACCAATGGGATACATTGGAATTTGGAACAATATAATTCTTTGTTATCAATGTCATACACCTTGAAGGAAGCCAAACACATTCCTCAATCAAAGCAGCCTCTGAGATTTCCAAGTTGATTTGTTATTGCACTAAAACAGAAATAAGCCTCACTAACATTATTATGTTAAAACCAACATGAATATATTTATGAGCACAATTAAAAATTCACATTAATTTTTAAGGAAATGCATGAAATTTTAAAGAAATGCCCTGCTTGAGGCAGGTTACTCTGGTTATGCCCCAGACCCAAAGAAAACTTTAGTGGAAATGTCTGAGAAGCATCCTAAGGTATTTGCCAGAGACAGTCTCTGGAGCCAGACAAAATTCAGTTGTTACTTTTAAACTCTAAGTCACTGAGCAAGTCACTCTTCTCTTCCCGAGCTCAGATTATGTGATGGGGGAATAACTTTTCTTGTATAATTTAGCTGCTATTTGGGTTAGGTGCTCTAGAAGAGCAGTAGACTTTGTCATAAAGACAATAGCTCTTCACATTCAGGGAAATCCCTTAAAGTTACGGCCCAGCTGGACCTGGATAAAATGAGATTTTTTTTTTAAGTAAAAATTTTGAAAGTAACATTTTAAAAAGCAGAAGCTCTTAACTATGATAAATAATAGGGATTTTGGAGTACTCAGCAATCTCTTCAAAAAGGTCCTTAAAGGACAAATGGAAATCAAAGGCTGAGAAAGGCGAACACAATGACATAGTAAACACTTGGATTCTGTAAAAGGTACTGGCCCCTGAGAGTTTCCTGTTCTTTAGTTATCCATTGTTGTACAACAAATTGTTCCTAAATCTCAGTGGCCAAGATAAAAGACATCTATTATCACAGTTTATTTCAGCGGGGAATTTGAGAGCAGTTTAGCTGGGTGCTTCTAGTGCAGGGTCCCCCATGAAGTTGCACTTGAGTATTGAAAGCATTATAGAGACACAAAGAGAATCAGAGTGGAGAGGATGCAGAGACTCCAGGTTTATCTCTGTCTTTGCTTTGCAGATTTGGAGAACCTTTCACAATTTGGACGGCTGCTTAAAGACTCCAGGTCATCCTGAAATACCCTCCTAGTGCTGAAACACTGAGTTCCTGGGGCCTAATGGCCATCCCCCGACTTCAGACATGAAGTCAAAGGTAGGAATTTCTGTCCCTAGGGAAGACCTTAGAGTCCCATGAGATTCCCAAGGAAGGACAGTCTTGTTCTTTTTCTCACACTTCAAGAAGACGTAAAATTAAACCCACTGCACTTTCAAACAGAACAGAAATCCCAGGCCCCTCAAAGCAATAGCCTGTCTGTCTGTCTGTCTTCTCTCTCTCTCTTTCTCTCTCTCGCTCTCGCTCTCACTCTCGCTCTCGCTCTCATCTTCCACTCCCTCTTTCCCTCCCTCTTTTC
The DNA here is from genome assembly GCA_004027295.1 of Dolichotis patagonum. Taxonomy (NCBI): domain Eukaryota; kingdom Metazoa; phylum Chordata; class Mammalia; order Rodentia; family Caviidae; genus Dolichotis; species Dolichotis patagonum. The sequence continues at coordinate 136,787 of PVJX010000812.1, forward strand.
TTTCTTCAATATTACTCATTGCAACCTATTTGATACAACTCAATCCTTCTTTGTTTCCCACAGTTGAGCATAGGAAAAGAAACAACCTGACTGCCTTGTAAAAGAGAACAAAAGGAGAGTTCCTAGCACCAAAGATTTTTCAAGGGGAAAAGAAAAAAAAAAAGGCTGGAGATTCAGCACATAAGCACCTGCCTGGCAAGCACAAGGTTGTGAGTTCGATCCCCATTACCAAAAAAAATTGCTTCAAAGAATACCAGGCAGGAAAGGTGGGAGAGGGGACAAAGCCAGCTCCTTTGTGAGCAACTTCTACATGGCTGGCTCCTTGCATCTGCAGCTTTTGAAGCCTTACAGCAACTCATGGAAGTGCCCAACTGCTACAGGTGAGAATAGTTAGGCTCACTCTGATCAGTTTTCTGAATACCCCACAGAAGTGTAGAAGGTAAGATTTGAACAACACATGTGAATCCAAAGACTTATACCCTGAAGGTAAGGGGACAGAAAAGCAAGGACAGGAAAGAAAAAGAATAGAAGGAAAAAATGAAGACAAAGTTTCTATAAATAAAGAGGGGAAGAGGGATTGAAGGGAAGGGAGGAAAATGGGAAAAAAAGAAGAAAGATATATCATGTATGGGTGCAAACATCCTAGGATGAATGTTATCATTATGTGTATTTAAATATGCCAATAAAATGACATGTTAAAAGAAATGATGTTATTCAACCTACTTTCAAAAAAGAGAAGGAGAGAGGGAGCAGGAAAAGAAACACTGAAGCTGTACCCTGGAGTGTGAATAAGGCTACAATGAAAGGGAGAACCCACCTCTTCTCAAGGGGCTGTTGAATGGTGCATGAGGTTCCAACTCTGCATGTACAAGCTACTCCTGCTATTAAACAAATTCAGTGTCCAAATAAACCCTTGGAGTACTAGACACCCTTGAAAGGTGATGCTAGAAACAAATCCTACTTGTTTTTGGTGAACAAAAGAGGACGCCAAAATGATCACTGTAACCAACTACACAGATACTTGAGAACCAGAATAATATACTCGTAAGCATATGGACTGAGGAAGCTGTTTGAATCGCAGCTCTGACACTTATCTGTGTGATTTTGAGCAGGGTCCTTAACAGCTATGTGCCCTGAGTTACCAGGCATCAAATAAATATAACAATAGTGTCCATCACAAAAGTTTGTTAGAAGGCTTTAATAAGTCGGTACATTTAATGTGCTTAGAATAGCTGGCATAAAGTAATAGTTCCATAAATGTTTGCTGTTATAATTAATCACAAAGAATGTGCCCTCGAGAGCTAGACTGCCAAAATTCATATTCTACTAAACCATCCACAAGCTTATGGCTCTAAAGAATTTACAGAGCCTTTTTAAGCCTCCATTGTCTTATCAATGAAAGAGGAAATAATTCTATCTTGCAGGAGTTGAAGCAGATCATATTTTCCAAAGATATCTACAACAATATCTCCTACCCACGTGCTCTTCTACACTGTGATTTTGAACTATCCCATCACTATGTAGAGGTTCATTCCCAGACCCTTAAACTTGTAGAGACTGTGAACCCTTCCCTTAGTGGAGAGGATGTCATGGAAGTGATTCTGCCACGATGAAGCCCAAACATTCTGAAGGAGTCACACATGGAGAAAGACTGAGGCCTCCAGCCCACAGACCATCTGCACTCCAGCATTCACCTGGTCGTCGGTTAAGGCAGCCATTCTGCAGTCCCCAAACTGTCCCTGAAGATGCCACATGGCACAGAAGCAAGCTCTGTCACTGAGTTGCCCAGATTATACAGGCAAGAGCAAAATAAATGCTTGTTGTTCTTTTAAGTTGTGAAGTCTGTGTGGTTTGCTTTGCAGCAATAGTAACTACAGCAGGAACACAAGTGGGGATTCTAAATGAGAACAGAAGAGGCACTTAGCTGTTTAGCTGTGACTTCCCCAAATCACAAAACTAACAAAGGTCATGACCAGGACTCAACCCCAAGTCTTCAGTCTCGCTCCATATCATCTCCACATCATTCTGATGGTCAGAAAGGTCAGAAAATCTAGTGTCTCTCTTCCTGTGACTACCGTTTTGTGAAGCTATAGATTGCAACATGGGCAATGCCCTTTTTTGGATATCAATATTGGATTCCAGATTAAAAACAGAGAATCAGGAGATGCTCTATGAGGAAACAATGACTAGCATTATTTCTTTTTCTTCAAGCCAAAGACCAAGAGTTTGAGACAGTTGTTTCTCAAGGGAAAACCTGCTCAGTCTATGGAAAAGTAAAATATGCAAACATTGACCATAGGATAAACAGGAATGCATAATTCACAACTCACTGTCTCTCTGGACTGAATCGAGGAAGAACTAGTTGAACCTCAGGTCAGTAAAAAGAAAAATTCTAGCTATTGCATCCCAGTACCTAACTATTCAATTACTGAAAAGTTTTTTGCCACTGGGGAGGCCTCTGGAATCTGCAACAGCATCAAAACCTGTTTTAATATGATTCTGCAGGAAGCTGAGATATGCAGCACCCTGGCAATTGATATGCAAATTAAATAAACAAAACGACATAATAAATAATTAAATCAGTCTAACATGATGAATGAATTAATCATAGCAGAGTGATGAGAAGAAGCCTGCACTGTCAACCAGAAGATCATTGATTTGAGGAAAATGAAACATTCATAACAGGGCCATTTCAGTAGAGGTTGGTGCCCTGTGAATTGATTACCTACACTGGTCTCAGAACAGAATAGGTGCTCAATAAATATTAGTGGAATCAAATGGACTTTTCCACCAAGATCATTCCTCTGCCGCACAGAGGTTTATTCATTTAATAAGTGATTTCGCTCACATTTTCTTATTTAAATCTTACTGAGGAATAAAGTAGCCAAGAAAAGTATGCAACAGCCAAGTCTTACCATTTCCTGTTTTACAGTTGAAAAAAAAATAAGGGTGAGTGAGTGGGATGAGAAGAGCTTAAACTCCATTTAGGGCTCTTGAACACCTTGTGTATCACTGTCCTCTGCACCCTGTTGATGGAAATATCTGTGTCTATGTGAATGTGAGTGTGTGTGTGTGTGTGTGTGTGTGTGTGTGTGTATGCAGGAAGGGGTGACATTGCCACCCACTACTTCCCCAACAATTATTCTGATAACTCAACTCTAGATTTATTTCACATTTATACCTTAATACATTTTGTACCAACCCCTAGTTTTGCCTTTTGTTTAGTTACCATACATAACATCTCTTTATCAGCAACTAAGAAACTTTGGTAAGCACAAGAAAAAGAAAAATACCAAGTAGCCATTAAAATTAGTGATGAAGAAAAATATTAAGCTACATGGGGAAATTGTCACAATATATTGCTAAGCAAAGCAAAAGGTTTCCAAATTGCATGTATATTATCCAAACTGCATGTATATCATTCACATGACATTAATACATACATGAAAATAGACAAGACTAAAAATATATGTCAAAAAAGTAAACAGGCGTTATTTCCACATGGAGGGATGATAAGGGACTTTTGTTTCTTTCTTTGGGTATTTTAAGATACTGTCAGAGATTTATGCAACAGGAGTGTATTGCTTTTGTAATTGAAACTGTTATTAGTAAAAATAAAGCAAGTTATAATGGTGGGCAAAGGAGTAAAAATACCCCTGAGTCCACACCTAATAGAAGTCATACATATTTCAGTGTTTGGTTTCATTTGTTAAAAGAGGATTGCTTACCAGTACAGCTGGATTTTGAGACAATGTGGAATGAGAAACAACTTGGAACCTCACTGCATAATGAGATAGAATACATGCTCAAATCACTGTTTCTGAGACATGATGAAATGTTGAGGAAGGAAGGAAGGAAGGAAGGAAGGAAGGAAGGAAGGCAGGTAGGCAGGCAGACTAGCGGGGAGGGAAAGAAAGGGAGGGGAGGGGAAAATTTTGACATCTGTAGAAACAATACTCTCTAGTAGCAACAGACCACAGAACCCAGTTTCTTCTTCTCAGTTCCCCAAAGGAATGAATAACTAAAGACAGAACATAAATTTCAGAGTTATCCTTCCTTCCTTATTCTACAGGACATTGGATGGTACCTAAGAAAGCAAGTTTTACATCAAAGAAAATTCTACCAGCTTATTATAGAAAGTTTAAGAAATGTGAAAACATATAGTCCTGTTTCAAAATGAGTTTAAAAAGCAACAAAAGGAGAAAGGACCTTCAAACAATACCTCTATGGCTAAACAAGGTAAACATTTTAAATGAGTTATATTTTTCATTTTAAGAACATATATCCCATGCAGATTTACTCCAGAAAAAGGAAAGAAAAAGAGTGATCACAATGACTTGAACTCTCAAAGAAACTAAAATCATCATGGAAACAATAAAATCTAAAATATGAACTTATAAAACAAGGACGTGATATGACGGAGCTAAGAAAATAAGTTGAAGAAACAAGTTCATTGCAGAATGTGAAAAAGAACACAAACAACCAAGTTAACAATTAAAAACGAAAAACGTGAAATCAAGTGAAATGTAGAAGTACACAACAATTTGACAAAAGAAATTTGACCAAGTTAGATGTGAACAATAAACAACAGGAATATAGAATTGGGAAGCCCAAACAAATAATTAGGAAAGCAAAATAGAAATTGTAGCCAGTGATATGACAAAAGAGAATATTCATGGTCTTAAAAATAATCTGACTATGACAATTAACAAGATTCACAGACAATAGAAAAATATGATTTAAAAAACAACCAACATGGAGAAATAGCCTAGTGACATCCCAAAAGATCAAGAATGAAGAAAGAGTAGACAAGCATGTAGGCTCAATAGTCAGTGACCTAAAATGGAAAAGACCTTTCCTTAGCATCACTAGATTCCAGAGACATAGAACAACATCTAGGGATATGTAAGGGAGAAAGCATTCCTCTACACCCAGCCAATGAGTTACTCATATGTTAAGGGAGGAAAAAATAGGAGTAGAAAAGCAAAGATGATTGTGAATAATTATCTATCTTGTACCTGTGTGTGTGCTTTCATTGTTTGATCATTTTTTCATGCCTCTATCTTAGTTATTTGAGCAACTTCTTTGAAGACAAAAATACACACTATATTAACCATTGTTAATCTCCTATTTTTTTAAATTCTGTATCATCATTTTTATTTTTCATTCTAAAATTTTTAAAAAATGACTGCAAAGAAATAGGAAGAACAAAGAAAAAGACAAAAATGAAGATCATGATATTCTCAAATACATACCTTAGAACTCAAGATGTCTGATATTAATACAGTATTGCTGGTAAAACTTGGCATCTGCTCCAAATAACCAAAAGTACAATCAAATTATACATCTGGGTGGGTGTGCTCCTATAGGTCTATAATTCTTATTCAAGAGGTTATGGCAGGAGGATTGCAAGTTTAAGACCAGCCTGGGCCACTTTGCAAGACATTGTTTCAAAAGAAAAACCAAAGTACCCCCCACCGCCCCAAATATATATATATATATATATATATATATATATATATATATATATATATATAAATAATCCATATATATATATAAATAATCCATATATATATATAAATAATCCATATATATATATATAAATAATCCATATATATATATATAAATAATCCATATATATATATATATATGAATGTGCGTGTGTAGGAGCAGAGACAAACACAGAAATTTCAAAATGAGACAGCTGTGCTATGAAAGTACAGAAGTTTAAATTCTTGATAAAATTAAAAATTGACTTTAGTCCAAATAATTATCATAAAATTACAAAAAAGTTAAATCATAAAAATTATTTTAAGTAAATTTTTGAATTTTTTTACAAATACACTTTTAAAACTGCTAGTTAGAAATAAATGCAGACTGCAGGACTTCCCTGTAGCAAAGATGAATATTTATGTAACAAATACAGAAAAAATCGATGGCAAACATACCAATGTCAAATGGAAAAGACTTTTCCTTAGCATCACTAGATTCCAGAGACAAAGAACAACATCTAGGGAAATGTGAGGGAGAAAGCATTCCTCTACACCCACTAAAAGTATAGATGGAATAAACTCAACAGTAAATGATTTTCAAAATGAATCCTAAACCAATGAAAGCAAATACAAGATGCTTACCAGGAAGAAGATTAAAGCTGCAACTCAAACATGGGAAATAAATAAAGACAAAAATATACCAAAAGAAAGAGTCAAAGCAATGAAAATAAAAATTACTCTGTTTATGGATGATTAAATTGAACTCAGTGAGATGAACAGTATTGCTTTATGTTTTAAAAGGTCATTTCAAATTCACAAACAATTTAATCTACAATAAATATACAAATGTCAAAATATCTAGGCTGAATTACAAAAGTATAGAACATTGTAAAAAAAATTGTCATAAATTCAAAATGTGGGGAATGAAAGAAAATAGTAGCAGTGACTGATCAGGAAGATAAGCAATACGGTAGGAGATTTGATTAATATAATTAAAATTAATGTAAAAGATTTATACATATTCTGCATACCAAAAATAAAGAATTTAGCTTGTTTTCTAATGCCCTCAACATAGTTATGTAAGCAACCAATATGAAACAACCAAGAAATCCCATTGAATTTCCCCAAAACAGAAGTTCATAATATAGATTATAGTTTCCTTTCACACTACAACAAACCAGACATTAATTTCAAAAGTAGAACAAAATAATTATTTCAACAGCTTGGAAACAGTTCTTGGGTGACAAATAAAACCAAAATAGCAATTAAAGAATTTTAGAGAATAGCAATAATGCAACCAACACTTATCAGAATATATGGAGAATAGCCAAAGTACATTAAAAGTGAAATTCAGAGCCTTAAATACTTTAATAACTGAGCCAGAAAGAAAATAAGAATCAAAAAATTAAGAAATCAACTCTAGAAGCAAAAAATAAGGAGTTAAGCATAGCATAAAGAATTTTGTAATAAAGATCAAAGCAAAAATCAATTCATATAAACAGAGAAGCATCAGAAGTAATAAATAAATCTAAGAGCTGGTTCACTGACAAAAATACAAAAAACTAGATATACCATGAATTAATCTAATCAAAGAGAAAATAGGATAAAAGCATAAGCAAAAGTAGATATGACTTAGAGAAAGAAATCAAACATGCATTTAGTAGAAAAATATTTTGTCTGCCAGCAAATTTGAGAAAATATATATATATACATATATATTCATTCAAACAAGCATTGGATCCAAACATCAGCTGGGGTAATTACCATGATACTTTAAGTTCCTTAGAACCTTGCTTTTCAAATAGTAGTCCACACATCAGCAAGAATCTACATCAGCTGAAATAAACCCCACCTACTCTAATAAAATCATGGTGTTAGATCAAGAGAAAAGTACAAAGTTTCACATTCTTTAAGATATCATGCCAACTTTATATAGATCCAAAATTCCAAAACAAAACCTCTAACAAAGAGAATCAACATTTGTTAAGTAAATACCACACAACAAAGAAGTGGAGTTCCTTTTCGATGTGTGACAGGTTACTACTAAATTTATTAACAGAAAAGAAAAATGTGGATGAATTTATTTAGAAAAACTTTTTAGCCAAAGAAGATCTTTTTGAGCATAGCTCCAAGTAAGAAATTATAAAAACAGTCAAAATATTTAACAAAAGGTTTTAAAAATCTGTATTGAAAAGAAAGAAATTTGAAATTACAAACAACATGTAAAGAAATATGACTAGAAAAATACATTTGATGCTTCAACAAAAGGGCTATCATATATGATGGCTTTTTAAAAACTAAGAAAAAAACAATGACTCCAACAAACAATGAATGGAGGATATTAACCAGTTCATGAAAGAAAGACATATGACCCATAAATATGTTCATAACTTCACTCAACCAACCAGCATTCAAAAGACATTTACACATCTCCAGGCACTATTGTAGATTCTGAGGTTGTAGCATAAACAAAGTATAACTTCTTGTAAGTAAAGATTATGTAACTACTAAGTAACCAAAGAGATGCCAGTTAAATGTATATGCAACTAACAGACTGACAAAGATTTACAAACAGATTAACAGCCTTGGTTGACAAAGATGTCAGGTAACCTTCACACATCTGTTATAGGAGCTTAAACTGGTCCACAGCTGTGCTGGAAATTCAGTTAATAAAATAATTCCTTTTAAATGCATACTCTCAACAGAACATATCCACAGAAAATAGACAAATATACAGAGGTCTTCCTCTCTGCATTACTCATAACAGTGAAAACAAAAGCCCATTCACAGAAGAATGGCATAATAGTTTCAACCACCATTTCTTGATCTCATACCAGCTCTTATGTTAAGGCATGCATTATTTTTATCATTTCAATAAAATGCTATTTTTGAAGTATTTATTTCACAGTGCTTTAGATATAAGGCTAAGATATTTTAGAGGAAATAAAAACTCTTACTCATTTTCAATGAGGGTGATGAAATACCTTACATGAGAATTTGGCACTACAGTAAACACTCGCCTGTTTATGGGTGCAAATATCTCCTGAAGCTTTCTGAAAAGGACATACCACATTGCCTAAGTAGAGTCCCCATCACAACCCTCAGTCAGAGACCTTCATCTAATCACATCCCTTCCCGTGCATCCGCTCTTCATGCCAAAGCCATGTGAGTTAAATCCAGCTCCCTTACCATTGGCATCTTGGAGCTTTTACCTCAAAAGTCAAACTCTCAACTCTGATTGCTCACCAACTCCTACATGACAGTGTCCAGCCCCTGCTCATTCTTCAACACCATCTCATTCCTTTTTCCCTTTTGCTCCCTGTATATGAGCCTTCTTGCGATTCATGGAACATTCCAGGCTGTGTCCCGCCACAGGGCCTCTTCATATGATGTTCTCCCCAGCCTCTGTAGTTCCTTTCTCCTTTCTAGGCAGAGAAGGTGTTTTCACCTTTCACCTCTCACCACCTGTGTCCTTCCTCGAGCAGCTCCACTGACTGACCCACTTGTTATTAGACATTACAGCTTCCTGCTCATCCCTTTCATGAACCTTATCACTATTAGGGGAGGAAAAATGGTCATATTTGTTAATATTAATTTACTTAGTCACATCCATCTCTACACCTGGAATGCATCCTCCAGAAAATAAACTATGTGTTATGGATTGGAAACTGGTGGTCAACAACGCCAGCAGAATTAAATCACCATGGTGGGGGGCTGGGGATTTAGCTCAGCGGCATAAGCGCCTGCCTTGCAAGCAGGCAGTCGTGAGTTTGATCCCTGGTACCGATAAAAAAAAAAAAAAATCACCATGGTGCTGAGCATAGATGTTTCACCTGAGGAAAGTTGCCAGCAAAAATAGAGACGTGGAGGAGAAACTAGGCATTGAGACGTTGAGGCGTTGAGGGTTCTCCTACGTGTTGCTGTTTGAGCCATTGGTTCTTCTGGAGAAGCTCTGGTCCTTACACTGAGCATTGCTTCCCGGCTCCAGAGAGGAAGACATGTGCCACTTAATCTCCAGGATGAACTCATCACACTGGCTTCCTGGCATGTACTAGACTGTGCTTGTCGTTGGAGGAGCTCAGGGCCTCCGTGTTGCTGAGGATGGCTGTGGCGCGTTTCAGGACAGCCCTGGTCTTTGTTGTGAGTGTGATTTCTCGGCTCCAGCATAGAACCCTCAGCCTATCAGCACAGCTCCTTCACCCTGCTGGCATAGACTTCCTAGCTTCCACCACTGACCTTTGGGCCTTCCCAGCACAGATCCGTAAAAGAGACTGGCGTGAGTTCTTCTTGTGGGCTCTAGACCTCCAGTTGGACTCGTGGGCGGCATTGTCATGAGCTCTGGGTCTTCATCTGGAGTCAGGTGGGACATTGCTGTTGGATTCAGCCCCTTGGCTCAATATTCTATGTCTTTAGTGTGTGGATAGATTTCCTGCATTTTCTTGTGTTAACTCTGGGTGACCATCATAAAATAATATTATAAACTCCATGTCCTGATTCTAATTGTTCTCCTCCCAACCCCTGACTACAACACTATGTTTCTTGCTCTTCACAAGTCCCAGACACCTAACTCAGACCCTGCCACACTGGGAGTATTCCATTGCTATTAAATGAATATATGGATGTAGACAAAACCTCAAACAGTGCATCAAGAACTTTCAATATATTTAAAAAGATTTCAGATCATCTTTTCCAATTTGTGGCACTCATCTAAAGAAGTAATCATGTGAAGTACACAAAGATTAATTTCCAAAATTTTTCATGACACTATTCTTCTAAAAGCAAAAGCTTGAAATGGCACACATTTTCAACAAGAGGGAAACATTTAAATAAGTTTATATTAGAATGAAATAGTCTCTGAAAATTTATAGTCAATTTTTAAAAACCAAGAAACTCAATATATAGCTGTATTCCAAATTTATAAAATCAAGGCATACTATTCTTATATGCAAAATGGAAAGAGATTATATAAATATGAATCAGAGTTGCTTTCTACCATATATTGCCTACATTTCCAATTATATATATTTTTCTAATTTTTGACATGAACATGAGGATACATTTTAAAAACAGAAATGCAAAATAAATATTTTTAAAATTTAAAAAAGTCCACTACTTTCCATGAGTGTAATTGTAAGGTTTCATAGGGAAGAAAACTTTTTGTTCCAAGTACATTTTTAAAAATAAAGCAGAAACTATACCTAATCAAGAAAGATTGCTCTTGTTAAAACTGTATGAGATTGTATCAGCACATGAAGCATAGTAATAGCATATGATAATTTATTCTGATTCTCCAAACCCAAAGAAAGAATCATTAATGTGGACTCTTTTACCTCAAAATCTATAAAGATTCACCACAGTCTCTAGTTTTCATTCCTTAGTCTGCCTGCTCTGGTCTCTGCATCCCTTTACTTGTATATTTCATACTCGGCTTCCTTTATTTCCCCTTCGCTTGACAACTTTGTTGCCCTTATTTTACCCAGGGCTGCTGTTTCTTCTTTGTTGGCCATAACATGAAAATAGAGAGGCGTTTGTTAAAATTTTTTCTCCCATTAATATAAAATCAGAAGAATGAAATCATCTGCCGGCATTTCTCTGGAAAAAGAACTGAAGTCATTTATTTTTGTTTCTATAGGGTCACTGACCCTGGGTAGCCCATGAACCCCCAGAAAGAGAGACATAGGCTTGCTGAGAAGTCTAGCGCTTCTGCCTATAAGCAGACATGGATGATAAGCCGATTAAAACTTATCTTATGAAAAAACCTGTGAGGCAAGGTGTGGGGAAGCAATTTAAAGTCTGCATAGAAATCTGTAAATCACAATAAGTGTAAAGCTAAATCACAATAAGTGTGAATCACAATAAGAGGTTACAAAAATAGTATCTCACTCGAATTCAAGGGTAAAACCAGACATTAGCATGAACCGAACCCAGATGAATCTTGCCAGAACAATTGTAGCAACTGGAACAATCTGAAATCAAAAGCAACATAAGGAGAAGTCCAGCAAGAGAGCCGATTACAGCTCCTGAGATCACCAAATCAGTCAAAAGATTAAACAAGATTTGAAAAATCATCGTTTAAGTAGAAAATAAAGTACCCCACAGAGTAAAAGTGAAAGATGTCTGCTAACTCAACAGTTCTGCTCTTTCCTTTGACAATTTTAGGAATTCCAAGGGAATAGCAAAATCTCAGAAAGAAACAGTATTTTTTGGTTACGATGTTTTACTTAAAAACAGAAACACTTACTTGATTTTAATGATTCTCAAAGTGGAAATATTGGCTTCTGAATTTAAATACATGCAGCATCAGATCTTATTCTGCCATCTTTAGCCATTTTTGCCTTCATGAGTTATTTATCATTTCACTTTCAATAACTTTGATATGTAAATTAAAGTCACTGTACCAAATGTTATGATTTAGATAAAGATCTCGAAACACTAATATTTCTCATTACAGACTTTGCTTATCCAACTGAATGCCACAGAATCATCCAATTTGAACTGTGTAGGGAAAAATGTCTAGACAGAACTCTATAGATTTTCAGGACCACTTTAAAATTCCAACCCACCAGCCAAAGATTTTCTACTATCAGTGCCTCACAGTTTGTCATCATGGCACAGGGTCCAGAAACTTTAAAATCCTGACCAACTTTTCTGTTTCGAATACATGCAGACTCATACCATGACTCAGTTTGAAAAGTTCAGAGTGCTCAAGCTCAGAAAAGTATTGAGCACGGTATTTGATTCTTCAGGCATTATCTCCATCCCACAGCTCTGTGACCTTGGGCAAGTCTAAACTGCTGCTTCCCTGGACTTCCTTAACTCTAAAATGGTCGAGGTGAGAGAACCTGCCATCAATATGAAATAAGATAACCCAGGTAACAGTGCCAGCTGAGCCTAACTCCTGGCACAGGGCAAGTCCTCAAGAAATGTTAATAAGTGACAGTTTCTTAGACACAATGATGTACTAATGGCTTTGCTACACATTTAAGAAGTCACTTTTCCTAAAAACTAAGAGGTGGCCATATACTCAGTAAGAGAATGTTTGTGCCACTCGCAAAGTTACGAAATCCTCAACCCCAAGGCAATGGCATCAGGAGATGGGGGCTTTCGGAGATGATTAGGTAACAAAGGAGGAACTGTCATGAACAGGTTAGTGCCCTTGTAGAAGGGTCCCAGAAGAGATGCATTATTCAGTCCTACACATGGGGACTCAGAAAGATGACCAGTTATCCAGGAAGCAGATCCTCATCAGATATGGAACCCGGTTGGACCTGGTCTGGGGAATTCCAAGCTCCCAGAAGAGTGAAAAATAATTTTTTTGTTTATAAGTCATCCATCGTATGGTATTTTTTTAACAGCCTGCATGAACCAAAACCCAGTCTTTATGAGATCAGCGAGTCAACACGTGGCTACATGCAAACAAAGAAACAAAGTCTGACACCTCTCTTGATAACACATGCTGTCCCTCCATACCATGTACTTGGCTGTGTGATGGCAGGAGCACCACAAACCCACTCTGGTCACTGAGGCACCTCTCATGTGACAGCCTAGGTTCCTCCTCCTTCTGGAAACATTTCAGTCTCCTCATGCTTTACCTTAATGCATTAGACCATAAACATTAGCTGTTGAGCTAATGATCCTGATTCCCTGGAAGAAAAACATTCCTGCTTCCTTCTGTCCTTCCCAGTCCCACTGCCCTACTCTATTTCAGATGGTAGCAACCTCAGTCAGGAAGTCTTGCCACAGTGACCAACTTGGGCTGTCACTAGTCTCCTTGTCAGGAGTAGGAAGGCAGGAAAAGAGCCAAGGGGAAAGGTGGAGATGACTTCAAGGCCCCACACTGATTATTTTCTTTTCTAGAATCTGATAGTCCCAGAAAATGAAAGAAATAAGAAACGGTAGATTTGAGAATCTGCATTTCAGAAAGATCATCTGCACTTCAGAAAGATCATCCTGCCCCCTTTGCCTCTGGTGCACCCTTGATTCATTCCATTTACTGGACTCCTGTGACTGTGGCTACATTTACATAAATTTGGATCATCTGACCCTGTCTCAGAGAGTTGGGGATGCTTACACTTTGGTACTCTTTACTTCAGGTTTGCCCAAGCAGAGAAGAGAGAAAAGATATCTTCCTACCAGCTTCAGAGCCACATTTCCAGCAGCCTGATAGATGTCCTTGATCCTTAGAATGTGACTCTGTTTGAAAGTAGGGTCACTGCAGGCATAACTATAACTCAAGATGAAGTCACACTAGATTATAGAGGACCTTAATCCCAAGGTTTATATCCTTATGAGGGGAAAAAGCCATAGATACAAAGTTACTCAGAGTTGTGACAATGGAGGCAAAAATTGGAGCAACTGATCTACAAGACAAGGCACATGACGGACAACCAGCTGGGAGTCAAGAGCCAGGGAGACAAGCATGAGACAGACGCCCCTTAAACCCTGCAGAAGGCATCTATGCTCTCAACACTTGATATCAGAATGCTGGACTCCAGACTATAGTTCTGTTCTTTTGGTTGGTTAGTGGCTTGTTGTTATAGAAACCCTAGGAAACTAATACACAGGGCTTTATGCTACTACTTCGTGTTCCTCACTTGTCCCTCTGCCTATCCAATCAGCTAGTACCCAAAGGCCCAGTCAAACCCCTCATCTGCCTACAGCATGGTGCTCTCCGACTCCTCCAATAAAAAGCATCATTATGTCTGACCAGACCTGAGTTTCTCAGAGCCACACATTTCAAAAGTCACTCATTCAGGTTAAGTCATTTGCAATTATTAACTAGCAACTGACTAGCTTCTTGCTTTGCTCCTTTTGCAAATGAGAGCTGGTGGGGGGCACTGTCTAATCTTCAAGAATAGCCAGTGTTTTATTTTATAGCTCTCTGCTTCCCTCCTAATTCCAGCCACCATTTCCTAAACACCTGCTTTGGTCATGAGTAGAGGCAATAAATAGCACTATAACCTTCCATTATTGGGCTTCAACCTCCCTTTCCACCTACTTTTCATCCTCTTCCTTTCAACCACTGTGCTCCACCACCATAGACCTACCCCAACACAAGCTGAACACCCAGTCACATCTGAATCACTAACATTCCCTCACAAGCCACCTGGAGTCCTTCCCCATCCTCCAAGCTTCTAAAATCTCTTCATCCTTCAAAGACATTCAAATGCTACCTTTGCAAAAGATCTTTCTTGATCATACGCCATTGGATTGGAAAATTACTTCTCTCCTTTATGGTTGACAAGGGCTCAGCTCATGTTTTGGTTAAGGATAGCATTCTTATCATAAGCTACATTACAAGCATATCAATCATTAAATCATCCCACTGTGACCTTGAGCCAATCGTGTGACTAAGTGTTCTCTTTGGCCTCCAGTTTCCTCATCCACACAATCTGTAGAACTATGGTCTCCTGCGGATTGTATGAAATCGTCCAGGTAAAGCACGAAGCATGGAATCTCCTATTTAGTAATGCTCATTGGATTTGTGTTGACAATAACAAGCAGCAGCAGCAGCAGCAATCATTAACAAACTTTGTTATCAAGCACCTTGTACCAGTGAGGACCATAGAGCTGCATAAATCTACCACTTCCTAGGGAGAAAAAGAATAACAGAAAACATGCTTCAAAATTCATATCCCCACTAACCACAAGTACTGAGAAGGTTCTTCACGTATCAAGGACAGCATAATATTATCCTCATAAAACTCCTTTCTTCCTAAGAGATTAAAGAGCTCAGAATATTTCATTCCACTCAGCTTCATAAGTCCCCTGAGACAGAGGCAACAGGTAAGCACTGCTTTCCCACTGCCTTGAGTTGGGTCAAGGCAGAAACAAGAAACAAACTGGCTCTCCTGAGAGCTGCGGTACCTTCTCCCCAGGCCTGGGGAATTACAGCAAAATGTGTTATGCTCGCCCATATTCCTTTGCTTCTTCTGAAAGCCAATGAGTGTGCTGCGTGCTGTTGGAACAAGTCCAAGGCAGTCTATACACTTTTGGATTCATTCATTCACATGTTCATTCATTTATTCAAAATAATTTGGTGAGCCCAGCTATAATCCAACACACTCTACTAAGCATCAGGCAGGCTACAGAGAATAAAAGAGGCCAGAGACTCAATTTTAATCACTTAAAAAAGTCTTAGACAAAAAATGGCCAGGGTCTGTCCTGTATCTCAGAGCTCACTGATTTTATCTTTCTCTTCTTATAGATTTTAAAACTAGAATAAAAATTCAACTGAGTTTCTACAAATACTTCCAAGAGATGATCCTCCCACGGTAGAGTCTTTCTTGTCCAAATGCAAAATCGCTTTTGCCTCCACTAAACCCCTGTGTCCCATAATCAAAGATATCAATGAGATGAAAGTTATTCCAACAAGTAACAAAACTCCAATGAATCAGACCTTCACCTAGAGCCCCTGAAGATTTCAATGTACCTGAGCATAAAATGAGCACAATCCACAAGTACTTGTACATCCATATTAATAACAGTCAAAAGCTGGAAGCATTTCAAATGTGCATTGACAGGTGAATAAATAAAATGTGGTATCATACACACAAGGGAATATTATTCATCCTTCAAAAGGAAAGAAATGTTCACATATGATACAACATGTATCTTGAAGACATTAAGCTGGTGAAATAAGCTGATCACAAAAGAACAAATACTGTATGCCTCCCCTTTATGAAATATATCAAACAGTCAAATTTGTAGATTAATAATAGAATGTTTATCAGGAGTTGGTGGAGGGAAAACAGAGAATTAGTGTTCATCTGGTACAGAGCTTTCACTGAGGGAAATTAAAATGTTCTGCAGATGGATGTTAAATGGCTGCATAAAATGTGAATGCCCTTAATGCCAATTAATTGTGCACTTAAAATGGTTAAAATATACATTTTGTTCTGTATATTTTGCTACAATTAAAAATATAATGGAAAAAGCATCAGAGAACTTCCCCCAAAGCCACAGTATTATAGGTACCATATTACAGAGGACACTCCAAGAATCTGCCCAGAGCCCTTTACTGGGCACCTCACTCCATCCAAAGCCTGGAGTGTTAGCTGCTAGGGCTCACAGTGGCCACCTTCTCCAGGGAATTGTCCTCAGCCAGCCCACGGGAGCCTCCTGAGACTTCCCCACAACTCCATGTCCATGGGGACTGCTAGAGGCTAATAGTTGAATGACACAGGACCTCACAAGCACTCTTGTCTCCAAGTAGAACCAGAACTGTGAGAGAATTCACACTTCAGGGCTCAGGATGCTATTGAGCCAAAGTTCAGTGTTCCAAGCTGACCACAGCCTGTGCCCCTTTCTGCCCTGCCCTGCCCTGCCTCCCTTCTCCTCCCTCCATAAGTCACTTGCTTGTGACCCTCAGTCTCAGGTTCTGTGCTGGGTACTTTCTCAACCATTTTTCTATTGCTGTCCTCTAAAAAAGCCTTCTGAATATTTTTTTCACCACCCTCATGACATTTTGGTCCGATAGGTAAACTATAGGTTTATGTGCCTTATGCATATCTGCACTTTGTGCATAAAGGAGTGTGATTCTCTTTCCTCTCCCAGAGCCCATTTTTATCCTCTCAAAGAAGATACCACATAAACGGGGAGTGCATGGTTTAGAGGACTTAGCATGAAGACAACTGAGTGATTGATATGTGGGCCACAGGACTGGCTTTCCCTCTCTCAAAGCAGACTCCTGTGCAATGATTTCTGCAGCTATGAAAGCATTTTATTCACAAAAAGTAACCTTCAAACCAGCTAATCCAGGAAAACATCAAGTCTGCCACCTTCTATGTGCCCAGAGGTTGCGCTAGACAGGGAGGATAGATAAAACAATGAGCAAGTCCCAATCATGACTCTGCTTTTACAGGGAATAAAAGTAAATAAACAGACAAAGCAGGAAGCAGGATGGGGCACAAGTGTGAGAGTGAGTCACCCTCCTTAAAGACCTTGTTTCTGGAGCCCACACACTCTGAAGGGAGACACCCAGATCACAGCAATTCACTGTGGTGTTTCAGGATAATGATGGCTTGAAGAAGAGAGGAGGACTCGGTTGCATGTACCCACATGTTCCTTCCTTCCTCCATTCATTTTCACTCAGCAGCCATTTCTGGGCAGCTCCTCACAAATCCTTTGCTGTGCCAGCCCTGGAGATACAATAAAATTGTGGCAAGAAAAGCAACCAGATTAGAAGAAATTCAAGGCAGATAGACTGGTTCTGAGTTCTTGTAATTTTGCAATCTTGGGTAAGTTCATAAGCATTTATCTTTCCTTAACTATCGCATGAAGGTAATGAGTAGCAAATATCTCAAAGGATTGTTGGGAGGACTAAAGAAAATAATGAAGAGAAGGCAACACAGATCACGGTTTAACACACAGAAAATGCTCAAGCCATATCAGATACTGTTTCTTTTGTGACCAACTAGATATATTTCCCTCCCTCCAGTACTTGGTGCAGAGATACTTATTAAAACAGTGTCATGATGCATCATGAGAAAAGTACATTTGTCTCTCATTTTTGGAAACAATGTTCCCCTTGAGGACCTAGTTTCCACGTGTCACTTTCCTGACATGACTCCCAGCCATTGCCTCTGATGGCTGGAACCTTCCTCTACAAGTCTGTCACTCTGTGATCTGCATATAACAAGATAAGCCTACACTTCCAGCTCATTTGGCAGACACTATGAGGAACTAATGCCTACAACTGTCACCGTTTAGTGAAAGATTTAATAAACGGGGTGTTTTTCCAAGTCCAGCTTCACCAGCCAAGCGGAGGTTTCATTCCCCCAGTGTTAATGCTGGCACATGCCCACCAAATGGGTACCCAGGGACAGGGCATTATTTTTCAGGCACATTCAGATGCCCAGTGACTTCTGAATCCAAAGCCATATATCCACAGAACCAGATGAGGAGAATAAAAATCAACAGTCTGGGGATGACATCACAAACTCCAAGTTTCTGGGGGTTATTTACTTATTATGTGATAATGGCCTAAATGTATACACTTCTTCAAAATCTGCCATGCAAATTCAAACATCTTTGTAATCCTTGTTTACAAAGCACACACAGAAATTAAAACAGGCTTAATCGAACAGTGTTTGTGCATATTAATGAATCTAAATTCTAAATCTGGATTTTGGAAATAAAAAGGGTGAAAGAGGATTCATTTCAGACTAATTTGCTTTTCAGTATGACAGTTTGCATGTCAAATAGTATAAGAGATCTAGAAATGGGTCCTAAATAAGCATTTTAAAGCATTTTCATACAAGTCTGAGGCACGAGATCTTTTAAAGGAAAAGGACCACTTTCCATGTTCTACCTAAGGCTTCTATGCTGAATAAAACTAGGGCTCCATCATGACCAGAGAATCCTTCTCCTTTATTACCTGCATAATCTTTCCTTTTGCTGGTCTCATTACGATACTATCACAAGAGAGCTAGGTACTCTCCATAAGGTGAGATATTCTTACAAGTTGCTCATGAAGGACTGGGAACATTTGCTTCCTAAGAAAAAGGCGTAGAAAGTGGTCTTCTATTAGATGGACATGAAGTTAAATCCAAGCACTGCCTTTCACTAACTACAAGGTAGTTAACTCCCTTTGTCTCATTTTCTATATCTGCAAAATGCAGTGATAGTTCCTATCTTGTGAGTTAAATACACTGGGTGTGGAGATCAGAAACTATGGTGATTATTTAATTTTTTCTTTCATTTATTACACTGAAAGATACATTGCCATGAATCCCCCTCCAACCACTCTCCCAGGTTTCAACACATTTATCCTATTGTTCTTGTCACTTTCTGAAGTGTTCCAGAAGTTCTTTTCTGTGAGTGTCTTTAGTTTCACTGTCATGGCTGCCTTGATGCCTAAATCAATTTAAAATATTTACCCTTCATTGCCATTTTGACTTTGGGGAAGAGCCAAAAATCTCATGGGTCCAAGTCCAGTGAATACTGTGGACAAGGACACACAGTAATGCTTTTACTTGACAGAAATTGCCTAAATAGTTGACCAACATAGGACAATCAAAAAATACGGTGCATGCTTAAGTTCAACATTTAATACAGTAAAAGATACATTGCTTTACTCTCCTTCAAAATACTCAAAAGTTCCCCCCTTCCTTCAAACACACTCATCCTACAGTTCTTGGCAATGTCTCTTTTACTATAATAAGATTTTTAAAATTTAAACAATCCTATCTTTGGATCACCCTTGTATTCATTTGTTTGCTTTTCATTGTGATGTGGTATACTGTGATGTGATATATGTTTGTGATATATAATAATTACCTCCATCTTGGAGAATTGATACATATACCTATGATATTTGATTTCTATACTCCACCCTCCCCAGACTCACCTTCCTCAGATCCCCTTCCCATCTCCACATAGACTCTGTTTCCTATCATCTCTCTCTTACTTTTCTCTTTAAAGTACTTGCACTTTGCTAGGATATCTCATTTAGAGAAACCATGTGATATTTAACCTTCTATCGATCAGCCCTTGTGCTTTGTGTCACCTCCATTCTCTTTCCTTGTCCTTGGAGCAATAATAAATGAGGGATGGACAAGCAGTATTTTATGGATGCTATAAGTCAATTACAACCAAGTCCTAACCCGAATCTCCTATGCCCCAGGTCTGCAAGAAAGAAATGATACAAAAAGCCTCTGAGGCTCAAAAAGATCCTAAAGCAAGAGGTTGAGGGTATCATTCAGTGAAACAGCACTTGCCTACAATGCATGAGGTCCTGGGTTCTATCCTTAGTACTTCAACAACAAAAAAAAAAAAGGAAGAAAAAACACTCCCAAAATGGGCATTGGATCTTGACTACAGGTGTACTTGTGCATGAGAGTGCTCTCTGGCTTGCCTTCCTTGGCATATAGCACAGTTTACAGGCTGGCAGACCACCAGCCCTGAAGAAGAATTGAGCGTGGGCTGTGGAACCAGTCTTCCTGGGCTCAACTCCAAGTCCTGCCATGCACAAGTGCTTCTGGGTAAGTTGTATCACCTTCCAAAGCTTGGTTTTCTCACCTGTAAATAAAGACAATGATTGTACTAACCTCCCTAGGAGTGCAACTCACAGCAAGTTACACCCATAGGCTGATTCTTTTAGAGACGTAAGAATAAGATAAAAGAACAGGACTGGGGTATTATACCCAAACCATAAATATTCACAGAATAAATGCACATGAAACATTCAAAGGAAAAGGAAAAAAAGAAAGAAGTAAGTCACCTTAGTACTGAGAAATGCCGTCTCTCCCTAAATCCCAGAATCCAGGTTTAGGGATTTCAAATGGTTCTAACCAATCCTCAAATGGAATGTGCCCCATCCCCTCCTGAGGGTTATCAGAGCTGGAGCCCCTGTTCCTTCTCTCAGAGGTCCTTTCCAGGGTGGGTCTGAAGATCAGCTAAGTGCCAGTCTCTTGTTCCTGCCTATGGCTCCCTGTCCCTCCCCATCCCTGCCCCTGCCTTCCCTTTCTGCCTCATCTTTTCTCTGAGGCTTGTCTGCTCTCCTTCCCCCCTGCATGTTCTGCACCCACCTGTCCTAACTGGTTGCTCTATCTGTCTGGCCGTTGCTACGACTGCTCTAAGGTCTCCTCCCTCCACACCTCTGATTCCTTCACTCTTTCTCTCTCACCATCTGATTTCTCCCACGGTGAGACCCCTCCTCTATTTTCTCTTCTCTTATCACCTCATCAGTCTCTTGCTCTCTTTCTCCCGATCTCTGCGGGTGTTTTCTTCTGTTTCTGTCTTTCAGAGCAGGGACTGCAGTGAGGTTGGCAAGATACTTGCCTCAGGCACAAACCTAAGGAGGTGACAAAACACTCCATAACCCAGATAAATGGTAATTCATTGTAACATTTTTTAAAATAAAAATTAATGGCAAAATACCACACAGTGAAAAAAAATCAGGAATGTAAGTAATGACAGGACATTTGCGCTTTCTTCTTCCTATTTCACCCTCACCCATCCCTGTTCTGAGATATTACTCAGAAGAACAGGTAGCTGGGCTCTAGGCTGCAGTTTGCCAATTTGAATTTTTTAATGTTGTACTGAAATATTATTTATTTTAATTATTGAGCTTTGGGTGCCCCTTAAATCCCACACAGAGAGGCATGCCTCCCTGGATTCAAGCCCTGCTCCTTTTTACAAATTTCCCTCTCTTGTATCTTTCTCTCTCTTTTCTGCTATATTTATCACTCTCTGCTCCTCTCTTCCTTTCTGCTGTGTCTCTCACCTTCATTGCTGCTGCCTCTCTTCACATGTGCTTGCACCTACTCCATCCCCAGGATACTCTCAATCTCTGTCTTCCTTTCTCTCCTTGTGGCGCTCGCCTCTCTCTCTCTCTCTCTCTCTCTCTCTCTCTCTCTCTCTCTGTCTCCCCAGCCTCTCTTTGTCTTGCCTGCACCTGTGGACAACACATCAGGCCCAAGCACTGCCAAGAACACAGGGAAGAGCTGACCAGCTTCCTGCTAGGTGGAGAGCTGGACTCCGAGCTCTCCAAACCCTGCCCTGCTTTAGCCCTCCAACTCCATGCCATCTGCCAGCACTTCAGGAAACCTATCTGGAGCAGTAAATGCACGGTGTCCCTGAGGTAGGTAAAGAGGCAGCAGCTGATGCTGGAGTCACACATCATGGACAGAACACAGTGAGCCTGAACACTAGACCAAGCTTCACAGAAAAAGTGCCCTGGAGGACTGGAGGCACCTAGACTGGGAAGGACTCAGATTCCCCTGTGACAGACCCAGGTGCTCTGGGCATGGTCTTTTCAACATAGCAGTCAGAAAAAAGTAAAGCAGAAAAGATAGTCCTATCATTTCTGGATGTGCCAAGGGCCATCACATTCCATTTAATGTAATCCTATTCTCCACATTAGGTGTTAACCATGATTATTTCCACTTTGCAACTGAAGAAACAGAAAAGTTAGGTGATTTGCCCAAGAGCTCATTGCCCGGTTCCAACTTAGAATATCTAAGAGTTCAGTGACTCTAAAGACTAAGCCCAGAGCCCTTTCCTTCTATTACTGTATTCATTAAAAAGGAAAGTTCTTCCAACATTCTAAGAGGAGCAAGAAATACAGACAAGGGGGCAGGCAGTGATTCCACATTTATTCTTCTTCAGAATAAAATATTCACAATTACCTATATGATTTGGAAATTATGTTAAAATAGGCTCACAAATCATACCACATGCAGCATAAGCAACAAAGGAGTTAAGCAATTAAATGCAAAAAGAAAAATATAAGACTTTATAAAAATATAAAAATAAAAGGAGAAAACATAGGGATGTGTCTCATGATCAGAAGGCTGGAAAAATATTTTTAGTATGATGCAAAATTCATACAAGGGGAAGTTTATTTCACACAAAAAAATTAAATGTTTTTCCAGAATGGTCACCATTAATAAGACTGAAACACAAAAGGAAATGAGGAAAAATCTCTGATCTAATGACTACAAGTGAAAAAGAAACCTTAAAATGTGAAGTACACCTATCAATTAACAGAAAAATCAATGTAAATCAATAGAAAATGGAGGGGGGAGTCTTGAGCAGGCAGTTTATGGAAAAGTACTTATACCAGGTAGATCAACAAAAAAAATACAAACAAAAATCAGCATTCAAAATTCCAAATCAAAAACTGAGGCATCATAGTTTTCAACCTTTAAGTTTACAAATCTTAAATTTCCATTGTTACCAGGTTTTTAAAAGTTGAGAACTCTTACAGAGTTAGAGTGGAAATTACTACAACCTTGTACTGAAAAATGTCTGAATATTTATTAAAATTTCAAATGCTTTTTCCTTCTGATCCACTGATTCCCATTTAAGGAATTTATCCCACAGAAATACATGCACAGAGGCACCTATAAGTACAAGGTTATTCATCACCACATTGTTCAAACATGAACACTTTAGAAACATCTTCAATGTCCTACAGTTTTACAAGAAATTCACTCATCCAGGTAAATAGAATATTTGATATCCATGTAATAGAATACAATACTGACAATTAAAAGAATGAAGTAGACCTAAATGACTTACGGTAGAAAGATACTTGAAGTGGTTGGTTGTGGGTATCAGTTTAATTGCATTAAGGAATGCACAAATAGATGCTAAAACATCAATTATTTTCATGTTTCAGTAAGCACTGAGCACATTTCTCTCTCTCTCTGATGAGCCTCTGTCTCTCACTGCCAGGTGGCACTGGCATTTGATTAGAATGTCGGGGTTGCCCCAGGTGCCTGTGATGGCACTTTTGGAGAAGACTGGCATTTGAGTCAGTGGACTGAATGGGAAGATCAACCTCAAAACAGGCAGGCATCGTCCAGTCAGTGGGACTGGGACACTGGGAACCAGTGGAACAAAAGGGAGAAAAAGAATAAATTTGTTCACTTTCTCTTTCTCTTTCCCTTTGTCTTTGTCTCTTTCTCTATCTCTTCCCCTTCCTCCCCAAACCACTCCCCATGGTTCTTCTGTACTTAGACATGAGCACTCCAGGTTCACCAGCCTTTGGACTCCAGAACTCACACCAGCAGCCACCTGGGCATTCAGGCCTTTAATCTCCACCTGTGAGTTACATCATCCATTTCCTGGTTCAGAATACTTCAGACTTGGACTGAGCCATGTTACCAGCTCGCGTGGGTCTCCAGCTTGTAGACAGCTTATTATTGGATGACTCACCTTCTAATAAATCCTTTCTCATATCTCTCCATATCTTAGTTCTGTCTCTCTGGAGAACAAAAGGTAATCCAAATCACCTTTTGGTCTCATCCTCTACCCCAGATGCTTTATCACAATATCCCTTCCCACCATGCAGAGTTTCCTTCTCAAAACAAATATTCTGGAGAATGCAGTCGTTTTTTTCCTTTGCATTTTGTTCCCCAGGATGAGTAATGCCCCTGAATGGTTTGGCATCATGACTCTGCCACCTGCAGTGGATGTATCTCTGGGGAAGCAAGCTCCAAGCCACAGTCTTTGCTGCATCCCAGTGCAGGGAGCTGAAGCATCAGCAAAAGCTATCCACGCCAGCTCCAGGGTGTCAGGACTGGTACAAAGCCAGCTCTGCCACTTGCTGTCTGTAAGAATGTAGGCTTGCTTCATCTCTTGGGAGGTAGCTTTGTCTGCATTGTCATCAACATTAGCACCTATTTTATGGGTTTGTTGTGAGGATTAAATAAGACAGTGTGTGAATTGTTCACCACAATACTTGACACACAGTCAAGGCAGTGTTAGCATGTAGTATCACTTTTACTGCCAGAATAATAAAAGTAATAAAAGTAATAAATAAGGCCTCCAAAATATGTGAGTTAAATATGTACCTTAAAATGCTTACAGGGAGTGGTATCCTTAATAATCAAATTATGAACCTTTATACACATACTGGCTTGGTCACAATACTATCAGGAGTGCCCAATATCCAATGCAGATCCCAAAAGCTCAGAATGACAATCATCCAAAAAACATCCCTGTCGCCATTTCTAAGCCCAGCATGAACACGGTCCATTACAGCTTCACATCTGCACTTAGTGCAGCTTCCATTCCCACTGCGGTCTCAAGAGAACTGACTCTGCAGCCCCATTGGGTGGCTTTGTGCGTTCAGAACTTTACGGACTTTCCCGTCCCTAATTTGCTGTGCATGCTGTCCCCTCACTCTTGCCAACCTAACAACTTCAAAACTTTTTAAAAGATCACTCAAACACTCTTATCTCTCCATTAGCTTCCCTGACTGCCACAAACACAGCCACATCCTTTCAGGCCCTTTGTTGTCACCTGTATCCACTTACAGGATGACCTGCTCTCCACAAGATGGGGAGTCTCTTGTGGAGTCTTGCAGGATACATCTTTAGATCACCACATGTGACACTTACAAGGTACTTTGTAAATGCTCTCTCCTGGAAAGTAAGAAGTATCAGTGGAAAACTGCACTTGTCTTGTGCACCTGCATGTATATGAGCATATGTACACACACACACACACACACACAAAACTTCTCAATGACTGAGTTTCAAACTGGAAAATGCAAATAACATGAAGTTCCATAATTCACAGACCCCACCTTTCAAAAAGTAACCCATTCTTTTATACTGGTGGTTAAAATATTAGCAACACTCTGACTTATGTGATACTCAACTGTTTACAAAGTAAAATTCATAAGCCAGGGATTTAGTTCCATGTGGCTCAAGGGCTTGCCTACAAAGTAAAATTCATGAGGCTAGATGACTCCTTCATGACATCTGAGGTAATTGCCTGTGTGAGACAGGAATCTCCCTGGAAAAACTCACTACTATAACATCCTCCAACATCCTGTCTAATTGTATCCTGTGGCTAGGAGCGTCCTATCTTGCAATAATCCACATTATTTTTACACATCTCTGACCATTCAAAGTTCCCGACTTACATTAAATCAAAATGTGCTTCTCAGGACTTCTACATAGAAGTCCTAAGTATTTCTCAAAAAAAATAAAACTATCTCATGGCACTTCATCCAAATTCTAAATCTGTTATCATGCTCTCTCCCGTCTTCCTAAGGTGACCCATTCCAGCACTTCAGTATACATTCCTTTGACTTGGATCTCAGACTTATCACCACCAAAGCCACCTTCCTTAGGAAGACATTACGCTGGCCTTTTAAGGGCAAGGTCAAAAACAAGAAGATAAAGCCCCAAACAGGTGCTTGTCCAGAACATGCACCACTCTATGTAAGTGCTTAAATCTTCTGCATTATATCACCTGCATTATATTACCTCACCATTCTGATCTAAATTGTGTCAACCCCCATTCCTAATATGTATGTTTAAGCCCTAATCCCCTATTCCTCAGGCTACAACTGTATTTGAAGACAGCAGTATTCAAAGAGTGATTAAGTTAAAATGAAGCCATTAGAGTGAGTCCCAATTCAATCTGACTGGTGTCCCTATGCAAAGAAAAAATCTGGATACACAGTCATCAAAGCTCTGTGGCATAGAAGATCACTCAAAGACAGTAAGGAGTCATCATGTGCAAGTGAAGGAGAGAAGCTAGCCTTGCTGACACTTTAATCTTAAACTTCTAGCCTCCTGCACTGTAAAAGAAAAAAAAACCTGTTGTTTAAGCCACCATGCAGTGGTAGTTTGTTTATGGCAGGCCAAGCAAACTAACACAGGTTAGGTATTCCTTCTTCAAAATGCCTGGGACCAAAAGGGCTTCAAATTTCAGACTCTGATTTTGAAATATTTGCATATATATAATGAGCTATCTTAGGGATGGGGTCCAACTCTAAACACAAAATTCATTTATGTTTCATATACACCTTATACATGTAGGCAGAAGGTAATTTTATTCAATATATTTAATAATTCTGTACATGAAACAAAACTCCATGGTGGGAAATTTTCCATGTTTTTACCTGGAATATCATCCTGTTACTCAAAAAGTTTCAGATTTTAGGGGACACCAGACTTCAGATTTTTGTATCAGGGATGCTAAGCTTGTACACTAACTACATGCATAACTCACTTTTATTGTCTATGCAGCCCCGTAGGATTTAAACTGCCTATGTCTGGTGGAGAGATGAGAAACTAGACATTTTCTGAAATAAACCGTGGGACCAGGTGTGTTCTCTTCCTGAGTTTCCAAAGCATGAAATTCCACTTCAACATGAGTCCATCCCCACACTGCCCCCTCTTTAAAGAATTGTGCTATTTAAAGAAAGCAAAAACCCCTTCCATGACACAGGCCAGAATTTTCTGAGTTGAATCTTTGTTTTTAGTGAAACAAACAGAAAGCAAGAGACCATCAACTCCTAAAGCAATAAGGGTGTTGTGGTTTAGATCAAAAATGCAGCCCTGGAAATTCTTGCATGTTCAGAGGTGGGACTTTTGTAAGGTGACCGGATTGTGAGGGCCCTGTTCCTGGCTTCCTGCGAGGAGGCAGGGCCTGTTTGGAGGTGGGTCACTGAGGGGCGACATGGAAGGGTTTATCTCCCTCCAGCTCCTCTTTGCTTTCTCTGTTTTCTGTCAGCCACAACATAAGCAGCCTTCCTCCACCCAGGCCTTTCTACTATTCTGTTTTTGCCTTGGAGCCAGCCAACCTGGGGTGGTTACTGTGAACCGATACAAGCCTCTCCTCTTGTAAATTGTAGCTGTCAAGTACTGTGTCTCAGAAACGAGGAAAGTGGCTAGGACTAAGTATCATACCAGTTCCTGCCTCAAAGATGACAGGTGTCACATCCTGTAGTCTCCGCACATGAAATTTGGGGCTGTCTTTCTTTACTCATGATTGATGACAGTCTCCTGCAGGACATAGGCTTGAACTTCTTGCAGTTTGCCTTTTTCTTTTACTCTTTCCTTTGAACTTGATGCAGGACAATTATTTCCCTACTAGCAGACTTGGCCCCTTCCCTTTCCCTCTCAATTTTTCCTAAGTATCATAGGTAAAATGCCTTTTCTTATTTGACTTACATCTAGAAACCTCAACTCTCTTGCATGGTCCTCACCTTGGTTAATCCTAATCCTGAAACAAGGAATTGAATGCTACACAGCAGATGTCCCTTTAAAATGACATTAGCACCTTAGATTTACTCTTCAGGGCCCTGCTGATTCAGAGGAGACAAGCTGGGGCTCTAAAGCACTCTGAAAGGTGAAGTGCCAGTGAGAGGTTCTACACAACACAGGGGATGCTAAGTGATCCTTCCTTTGCCATGAGCATCCTATACCATGCAGAAAGGTACAGATCCTAAGGGATTGAAGACAGTGAATCAAATCTGATCCAAATGCCTTAGGAATCATAAGAGCTATACCTGAGAAAAACTCCAGTAAATGCCAAGTGTATGAGAAACAATAGAACTGAATTCGGGACAAGATTAAGAGGAATAAGTGGAATGGAACAAGAGGGAAACAGAGGATAGGCTGGATGAGAGAGTCTGAGACCCGGGGTCAGGAAGACATGGGGACAGGCTTCTGAGTCATTTCTTTGAGCATCAGCCCTTTGATTTCTCCAGCCAAGAAGAAAGCTGTGCATCCTCAGGTCAGAGCAGAAAATGTGAGTGAAATAGGCATCCATCATTACTTCCTCTCTGCTGCTCAGACAGAGGTATGAACTTTGAATTCCATCTCCAAACCACGAGATCTATCTTGTCACCAGGATTCTTTGCTCCTACCACAATTTATTCCATCCAGTGGCTGATTGGAACAAGTCTTTAAAAGGGCATTTTTCAAAGCCTTGATGGTGCAGTAGTCATGCTGCCTGGCCCTGACAGCTCCAAACAAGTTATAGGCCTACAAATTACACGGAGCAGCCGTCCATCAAATGCCTCCATGGTCCACCAGCTGCTTGCGAGATACAGTTAAATCATGCATACAGGCCACCACTGGCCTGTCATGAATGGAAGTACTTCAGCTTTCATCACTAGACTCAGAACCAGAAAATCTGCATCATAATCTAGAATGACAGCTTCCAAAAACAAATCAGATGTACTATGTAGCACTTCCTCCTCCTCCTTTCAATGGCCATGTGTCCTGCAAACTAGCTCCAAAAGACCACAGGGAAGTTACACTGGGTGCCCTACTTGTGCTCAGCCATAAGTATGATATTTTGCATTATTTTTCTAAATACTTTAGCTGGTGGGGTTTATCCCTCCGACCCTATTGATACTGTATTAGACGTGGTCATGTAATCAGGGTGTTTCTTCCTGAACGAAGATTATACACCCTAACACTGTGGTAGAAGGCCTGGCCTCATCATTTCTGGCATCTCTCTCATGGAAGCATATGGATCCTCACCTTAATGAGCTCAAGTAGGGCTATGTGACCTGCTCGGCCCACGAAATGGGTAGCTATGTGTCATTTCCAACAGAAAGCTTAAAATCTAGCCAATGGTTTACCATGTCAGACTTTGCTCTGTACCATAGACACCTATTTCTCAGGTATGAGTTTGGTAACAGATTAACATTCCCAGTGTGTAGTCACAGCCAACATGTGATGGATTGTGTAGTATGGATGACAAATGAACTTTTGTGGTAGTTTACTGACATTTGGGGGTCACTTACTAGAGATCATTTATTATGGGTGCATAACCTAGGACACTGTAGCTAAAATACTTTCTTCTCTTTTCTTCCACTCGTATTTATCAAGAAACACTAAGAATTGAGAACCTTTTATGAATTGAGCAGTGACAGGACCAAGTTGGGTGGGTGGCGCAAATCAGAAACATACATAATGGAATGATGGAGATATTACATGGATACCTTTGATACACTGTGGCAAGTTTGTAATAAGACATATCAGGAGTTTGAAAGAGGCTGTTGCTTTCTCTACTTCCTCCACCAGGAGGCAGAAGAAAGACTTAATAGACATACCTGTCACATACAATGCTCCATAAATAAGTAATGTTGACAGGGTTTTTTTTTTGTTGTTGTTGTTGTTGTTGTTTGTTTGTTTGTTTTTTTGCAACAAAGACCCAGGCATGGTGGTGCTTGCCTGTAATCCCAGAACTTGGGAGGCCAAGGCAGGAGGATCAGCATGAGTTCGAGGCCAGCCTGTGCTACATAAGTAAGTTCAAGGCCAGCCTGAACTACATAGCAAGACTCTGTCTCAAAGAAAAAAAAATCAACAAGAAAGGATTCAGAATTCTAGTAGCCTAAAATGGGGAAAGACTGTTTCAGGATGAAAAAGAAAGGATGTGCCTGTCTTTTAGTAACAGAGAGTTTAGGATGAGAGTTAGAGAAGATTCTAGAAAAGTCTACCAGGTTGGTCAGAAAAAAGCCTAAAGATTATGCCACAGAGGTTTGACTTAGCTATGTGGGAAATGTAGAGGCAAATGGAGGAGCCTAAGCAGAGAGTGAAGTGGTCTTCCTACCAGGCAGGTGTCGTGGAGCAAGTGACTTAGTTGCAGAAGGAATGAGTTCATTCTGGGTAAAATGTGACTGCAGCACTTGAGAAAGCAAACTCCCAGTGGAAGAAAGGGAAAGCACACACCCCATCTTAGATAGGGGTCCTGGGAAACAGGCTCTGAGACAGACGATATTTGCAAATGGAAAGCTTACTGGGGAATGCTCCTAGAAGCATCACCTACAAAGAGGCAGGAAGCTGGAGGGGACAGAGAGAAGTCCAGTTGTGATGCACTCACTCAGAGGCTCCAGACGATCATTCAGGGAGCTCCGAACCACAGATCACCTCTCAGAAGAGTCTTGACCCAAGGCAAGGGTTTCAGTCCCTTAAATCATCACATCAACCAGGTGAGAGCTATGGGCAGCCTCCAAGAAAGGGGTGCCATCCTGAGCAAGGACCTCCTTTCCACCATGAGTAGTTACTGGAACGGGACTAAGTCATTAGCAGTCAGGGAATAAGTGCTCGGGTTCTGAAGGTAAGAATCTGAATCTGGGAGCAGAAGACAGTACACACAGAGGACAACAGTGGAAGCTATTCATTGAGCGCTCAATGGGACCAGACATGGTGCCATTTAATTTACTTATATTGTATTACTCAATCCTCACTGCGATGGTCTAGATTTTAATATCAACCTTTAAAAAAATCATTCACTGGAATCCAATGCCCAATGTGAAAATATTAACAGATGGGACCTTCAGGAAATGACAAGTCACAAGGGGTTCACTGTTAACACTGCATAGAATCATAAAAGCATCTCAAGTAAGCTCCCTTGGCCCTTCCATCACAGGAGGACAAACAAAAATGTACTATTTTGGAAGCAAACAGAAACCCTCACCAGATACTGAATGTGCTGGGGACCAGATCTTGGATTCCCAGATCCAGAACTGGGAGCAATAAATTTCTGCTGGGAAGTTTATAAACTTTCCAGCCTTACATATTTTGTAATAGCAGCTCAAATGGAGGAGGCAACCCTCTGTGGTAGGTTCTATTATTACAGACAAGAAAATTGAGAACTTACAATGTCTGCCCAAGTGACCACAGGATCAGACTGAAATTCAGAATTTTCTTCCCATCAGTACAGAAGGGAATAAAATTAAAACTTTAGTTCCTCAAGTGTACTACTATCCAGATTTGAAGGGTTCAGTGGCTACAAGGGGCCAGTGGCTATGCTAACTCCCATACTGAGCAAGTCAGGTGCATGACATTCCCATCACTGCAGAAATTCCTACTGGACAGAGTTATATAGGGCTTTTTTGTGGTCCTGGGGGGAGCGACACAGCCTCAATGATGAGCCGAATTTTCTCTGTGCCCCTCCTCACCCATTCTCTCAAATCCTCATTTTAAAAATTGGCAAATAAACCTAATTAACCTAAGAGGAAGAATCATATATAATTAATCCAGAAGGGAGAAGGGAAACCATATTTGTACCTGTTTGTGTTCACTTGATAAACAGGGAAAAGCTAATGACTCTAGCTCCAGAAAAGTCCACAGGGAAATTGGAATCTCTTATCTCAGCCCCTTGCAGAGAAAGAGAGCCTGTGTTCTGAATCACGCCAGAGATCAAAGAGGATTTGTGCATGTCATTACTGCATTTCTTCCCCATCCCCCCTATATTTTTCAAGCTCTCTCAGTTCAGGAGTCTGGCCTACATTACCCTACCAATGAAGAGTGAGGCTTTTGTTCTCTAACAGTAGTACTAAATGAAAGCAAAACAGAGGCAGCTAGAAGGGTAACTCATTTTCTAGCCACCTTCTCCACAAAGGAAAGGCATGATGTGCTATGCAGACTGCAGAGAATCAGGTGGCTCCCTGGTCCAATTTTACATTTATAAATTTCAGGCCAGGCCATTGTGTTTTTAAACGTCAATTAATCTGACTAGCTCCACAAGCAGGGAGGGCACCCGACACCTCCCACAAAGACAGCACTGTTTTGATATGAATGTCACAGTAAGGAGCACATTTCTTACACTATATCCAAATCTGCTTCCTATATCCAAATCTGCCATGCCCATTTCTATTGGATCTCTATTTGGTTGACAAACCAGGTCCACACGACTGCCATTTCAAAGATAAGAGCTATGATCCTTTGAGAATTCTTTTTGGAATGTCTCCAGGCCTCCTCCCTGATCTTCTCAGGTGCACTTTCTGGATACCTCTATGCCTGGTTATCTCCTCACACCTTGAGGGCAGCTGCACAGGTCAATCTCCTGCTAGGAAATGGACAGCCAAACCTGATCCCAGCCTACAGTGATGCTCCACATCACCAGAACTGGTAAATAAAGGCATTTGGGGGATCACACTCCAGAAACCGCTGCAGGGTCCTGATGTGCAGGTCTACACATAGGCTTCCATCTGCTGTGTCTCCACTGCTGGATTCCTCCCTGATTTTCCATCATTAAGGCCAGGTTAGCAAGGGGCAATGTTAATTAGTTATAAACTGAAAGCTATTCCCATAGTAATGAGAAGATGAGTGAATGCACTACCCCCTTCTTGCACAGTAGTATTTACAAAGGAAAGATTAATAAGGTAATTTTACCCCCCAAATCTACAAGGAGTTCAGGAGACAAACCACAAAGAAGATGAAGCCAGATGCTAATGTCATCACAGTGAAGGGTGGGGGGCAGTCCAAGGCTATAGAAAAAC
This sequence comes from Dolichotis patagonum, assembly GCA_004027295.1. NCBI lineage: Eukaryota > Metazoa > Chordata > Mammalia > Rodentia > Caviidae > Dolichotis > Dolichotis patagonum. Next base: position 169,772 of record PVJX010000812.1, read on the forward strand.
TCCAAGCACAGAGATTTTTAGGTATCTCTCAAGGTCATCCAGCAAGCAACTGATCCAGGATTGAAATCTAGGACAACTGACTCAGAAGTCTTCACTCCTGACCACCCTGCTGCCTCACACTGTGCTGTCTGTGCCTTCACACCATGATCCCCCAAATGGGAAGAACTCAATGTCCCCATGGGAGTCGGGGACAGGCAGGGTCTCAGGCAGGTAACTCATTTGTCCCAACCACCCAGCTAGAGAAAGAGGAACTGCACAATGAGGACTCTGCCTGGAGGCGGCATCCTTGCCAGGTTGTGCTCCCTATTCTAGAAGAACCCATGCTTCCCAAATCCTTAAAAGAGTAGTTCCAGCAAAAACAAGTGGAGGTGACATTATAGTGCTCGTCACAGGCAGCCACATCACAGCAGCCTCTTGTTGCAAGATCATCAGCGCTGGCATGAATCTCAGGACCAAAGAGCAGTTGGTCTTGAAGCCCCTGTTTGATACACCTCGTGGAGATGGGTAGGACAAAAACAAGCTCACGAGCTGACTACCACCCAGGACTGCTACTGACTCTACTTGTGAGGTGTGTATCTGGGATCTCCAGGGCAGCATGGACAGCATAGAAAGGCTGAGTGTTGCCACTGAAGAAAAAGGTGGAACTACCCACTCCCCCCCCACCCAACCCCCACTATTCGCCAAGGGTAAATGGATTTTGCAGGCACTGGAATTACATAAAGCTAAAAGGTAGTATCTGCACTAATTAAAACTTCTTTTAAAAAAAATAATTAAACCTTCCTTTTAGAAACTGCCCTAGGGTTCAGAAACTAAAAGGAGACATATCCTCTAAAGCTAAAATCTCAGAGCTGTGAATATAAAGTTAAATGCAATTACATTTGTAGCAGAATGAAAAAAAAAGTCAAGAGACAACAATGTGCCACCTCTGTTGTTGGCCAAACCAGTAGATTCCCACCTCAGCCTGGACTGAGTTTATCCATGCTCAGCCAGGACTTCCTGTTGTCCATTTCTCCTGTCCTCAGTGTCTGCACCACCATCTTTTCCTCCGCATGTCCAACTCCTATTTATTTCTCACAGTTTATTAGGAATAATGTTGAAATCGGAAAACAAGAAACAAGGAAATCCTGCTCATTCCTGGTGGTGTTCCTAGGGAAGAAAAAGAATAAACAGAGGCAAAGGAAGCAAGGCTCCATTCTGGCTGGCTAGGCTTGGGTGCCAGCTTCACCCCCAGGCCACTCAGAGACCTCAGTGTTTTCCATCGCACCAACCTGTGAGCAGACCCAGAGAGTCAGCAAGACCACCCAGGAAGCAGACCCAACTTCATCAAGAGCACTTGGACCTCCAAGTGTTTCAGAACTATGTTATCTGTCTGGCTAGGCCTCAACTTTTTATATCAGGGGTCTCTGTCAGAGGATCAGAGAGTAAATATTTTAGAATCTGTGGGCCCTGGAGTTTGAAGCAGCTGCTCAACTGTGCCATGTAGCACAAAAGACTGACACTACACAAATGAATGAATATAGCTGTGTGTCAACAAAACATTACTTAGAAAAACAGCTGGAAAACTGAACATGACCACAGGGCTGGATCTGGCGGCCAGGTTGTAATTTTCTGGCCTCTGTTTTAGAAGATAATGGTTTTGTCCAAATCATCTTAATCTTTGTCCCTAATGTTCTAGATGAACCATGATCCTCTACAGAAAGGAGCAAGGGAATTGGTGCTCAAAACACAGACCAGAGATAACTGCTGAGGTCTAGATCATCTTTAGGTGTGCCTGAATGTTGAAGCCCAATGATTAAGGGCAAAGAGCCCCATCATAGTTTAAGAAAACTGTATGGGGACTTCATCACACAAGGTTATTTACTCTCTAGTGTTGAATCTTTCTTCTTCACACACACAGAAGGCTGCCTGATTGAAACATTTTCCAGATAAGGCACCCTAGTTGAAAATGTGCATGGCATCACCATAAGGTATGGGACTAATACAAATGCTCCTGTTAAGAAGGTAAGAGTGGAAAGAGTTCTGTCCTGAATTGCAGGTGTATAGCAGATCTACCCCGAGATAGCTGTTTCACAGCAGGTCCACTCATCCTCAAGGTATCAGTGGGTCTGGTCCCATATTGGGCCTCTCCATTGAGAGGCCCAAACATAAAAACAAAGGCAAAAAAAGCTGGAAGAAAATCTCCTTCTTAAACAATTCCTTTAAAGTCAGCAAAGGAAAGATGACATTATTGTATTTTATGTTTTCATCTATATTATTAAATTGAATGAGATGGTCCTATAGATCATATATACTTCATTTTTACATTGCCCCCACAAGAAGGGGTGGAGGGACCTGACACATAATAATTAATGCACAACCTAATCCACATTATTCATTTTTTGTAGGAAAAGTAATTCTTCTTAAACTTCCCATAAAGCATCGCAGTGTGTGCAGTGGATGTAAAAGAGAAGAAAGGAAAAGAACAAATTGTTTTATTTTTTAGCAAATACAAGAACTAAACACAAAAATAAGTCGTGAAGATGAAATTTAAAATTAGTTATAACAGGTTAATATTTAAAAAGTCAACCACTTGAAAAAACTATAAAACAATATGCTAAACTAGTACATTAAGGAGGAAGCAAAATATAAGTACAGACTAATTAGAAAAATGAAAGAAATATATCATTTAAAACTCTCAAAGTATAGCCAAAACTGTATTCAAACACAAAGGTATATTTTTCATTATGTTATTAAGTTAGAATGAAAACAATGGAACTGATCAATCAACTTATTCAGACAGAAAATATATATAAAGAGAAAAAATGAATTAAGTCAAATGAGTGTTTTATAAATTAGAAAATCTTATTACAAGATAGGATTGACAAAAGTAACAGCACTCGTTTATCTCACTTAGCTTTGCATTTATGCTTGGCTGTATCAGTGTTGATGTGCTTGGTTAAGTGCTGTTTCCATGAATGCTAATGAAGTTATTATATAATAGTCACATTGTATGCATCATATCACCTTCCTAAAAGACTAATAAACTATGAATTACAAACATATTTCACCCAAAAGGCTCAGAAAAGGGATTAAGAAGCTATGTAACATACTGTACTAGCAAATCAAATCCAGTAATGTATTAAAGGAAAAAACATAATAATTGAAGTTAATTACAATAGTTTAAAATTTGGATATTGAGTTATACAATTCAGAAAAAATAGAAAGTATCAAGAAAAGAATCTGACAATCTTAATACTTAGTAGTGATATAAAAATAATGAAATAAAAAATAACTGAAACGCCAGTTCCTTACTGTGATAAAGAATATCTCAAAAACAAAATAGTCACCATATTTAATAGAATTTCAGAACACTGTAATTGAATCAGGAAGAAGAAAAATGATGTTTTCTATTATCAGTATAATTTAACCTCACTCTGAAATTTCTAGTACAAGCAAAAACTAAAATTAAATTAAAAGAGCTATACATATTTTAAAGGAAAATGTAGAGTACTATTATGTGTAAATGATAGTATCATGTACCTTAAAACTTAGAGATATAACTTAAAGCTGTGAGGATAAACAAAAGATTTTTAGTATAAGAGCCAGATATAAAATATGCCTGAAGGAACATATATTTATATCAGCAGTAGCCAATTAAAAATCAGATAGAAACCATTATCCCATACACAGAAGAAACAAAGATGAATAAAAGGAATAAATAAAAAATACACAAAACCTAAAAGTGGGGAACTCTAAAACTCCACTGAGGGACAGAGCACAAGAGAGGGAGCTCAACACTGTAAAAACATCTGTGGTCTCTAAATGAATCTATAAATCCAATGCAGGTCCAAAGTCCAAGCAAGATTTTAAGGTAGGAGTGGAAACTTTTTCTATTTTTTATAAGAATAAACATGCAAAGTTTTCTGGGAAACTTGAGATTTCAGAGTACTCAGAGAACACTCCTCGCCAATGTGAAACCATGCCATAGCTCAATCAATAAAACAAGATTGTATCACTAGATGAACAGAATAGAAAGGTTCCAAGATCATGGGCATGCTTATTTAGATTGCATTGCCTAGAACCAAGAAAAATATGCTTTACTCAAAAAAGAACCACTGGGACAGCTAGCTGTCATCTTGGAATAAAATAGTGATAAAGCAACATCTCTCCTTCATTCCATGTGTTAGTTTTCCATTGCTATGAAAAATACCTGGGAAAATCAAGTTAAAGAATGAAAGGTTTATTTGTACTCATGATTTCAGAGGGTTCAGTCCTCAGTTCCTTGGTCCCGTTGCTTTGAGCCTGTGAAAGAACAGGCAGGAGCACATGATGGAAAAGACCTCTCTCTTCATGGCAGCCAGGCAGCAAAAATATAAAGAAAGAAGCTGAGGTCCCAGTACTTGCTCTCAGGACACAGGCCTGAAGTTCTAACTTCTTCCCACAAGGCTCCACCTTTCAAAGGTTCCACCATCTCCTCACAGTGTCACAGACAAATGACCAAGCCTTTAACTAACAGGCTCTTGGCAGACATTTAAGGTCCACACAGATCACTCTTACTATGACAATCATGCTCCAATGCTTTTAAGACCTAAATTTTAGAAATGAAGGAAGGAAAGGAAAGAAATGAGGAAACATGAAGGTGCCAGAAAAAGAAAAATATTGTTTCAGGAACAAGGAAAGACTTTCTCATGAAAAAAACAACCAGAAACAAAATACTTATAAATTTGACCACATAAAAGTTTAGAAAAAAACAACCATGAAGAACTCCTGTGTGATAAAAATGAAAACCTGTAACCAAGGAAAAAGAAAACAACTCCTGAGGAAAAAATAATGCAACATATATTAAAGAACTAATACTCCTTATGTCCAAAGACTACTTACAAATAAAAAAAGACAATTAAAAGAAACATGTGCAAAGGGTAAAACCAGCAAAGTCACAAAAAGGGAAAAATTCAAAACATCAATGGGCATTTGAAAAGATTTTTTTACCTCACTAAAAATTGAATTAGTGCTAAACAAAATTATTTTTCATCTGTGTAATAAAAAGATCAAAAAGACTGATGAAAACTAGTTCTGGGAATTAAGCACAAACTATGGCTCTTTTAGATGGGGCTGTTTGTCATGATTTAGAGTTACAAATTACGTCTATCACTAAAGAAAATTCTTAAAAGATATGCCCCACATGGCCAATGGTGGTTACCAACTGAGAATGGAAGTAGGAAAAACAAAGAGATTATTCATTGTATATTTCTGAAACAACAGGTTTTTGTTTACAGTACACAAAATGATAACCATTTAAACTTTCTGGATGCTTGCCATATGCCAGCCTCCGCGCTGAAAAGCCCTGGCCCTGATCAATCAGCACCTCCCCACAACCTGAGAGGGAACCTGCAGAAAGTACATGGTGGTCGCTGTCCGTGGTGCTGAACGGCAGAAACTCCTGCTAACACTAGCGTTTCTCTCAGGAACCAAAGAGGCATCCCAGACCCTTCTTGTCTTCCTTTGCCAAATCTCCTCGTTTCTTACCTGATGGAATCATGGAGAGCTGAATTTCTCTGGGGCCATTTTCACATACCATAGGTGACTGCTTTTTGCTTCAATCTCCATGCTCCCACGTGGAACATCCAAGAATGAAATGAGAATTCCCAGTTTCCTGTTTCTACTCATTTGACAACCGTATCTTCTGAGAAATGGAACCTGGAACACTTAGGACCCTCTAGAGTAGTGAGCCTCAAAGTGAGGTCCCCAGGCCAGTAGCATTAGTATTACCATGGGAGTTGTGGGAAATGCATATTCTTGGCTCCTCTACACCCATTGAATCAGAAATTCTGGGCACAGAGCCCAGCAGTCTGTGCTTTATTAAGCCCTCCAGGTGATTCTAATGCAGCAAAATTTGACAACTTCTCTATAATTACTTAAGAGTTGAGGAAATCATGGCTCACAGATTCTAAATGATGCTCAGGACCCAGAGCTAGTGTGTGGCAGGGCAGTGATATAAGCCTAGATCTCTCTATTAAGTAATATATATTCTTGCATGTTCTGCTGAATGACTTCTTCATGCACTGCTTATGTGTGATATGAATTTGGAAAAACAACAAATTTTCTTTTAAAAATACAAATAATGCTCCTAAATGTTGCTATGAGTAGCTTTAGAACTGGCTTTTTAAATTTATGAATGACACAGCAGAACAGAAAATCATAATCTTGCCTTCTTTCATTTACTTCACATGTCTGTTGTGTGGACCAAAGGCACAAGTCTGCCCTGCTTCCCCAAAGGCAGTGGCAGCTGCCTGTAGGAAGACCTGGCTAGCCTGGAGGGAGGGCAGTAATGGGTCACCTGCATCCACTGGGCCTTAAGATCACTGCACAAGACATACCTCTTTTGAGAATCATTTTCAGCTGGAAAGAAAGCCCAGCTAACCATGAATACTTGGGCCAACATGGTGTTTACTGTCACGTCAAATAGTTTAAAGTTTATGGACTCTAAACCATGCATGGCCAATCTACAACCCACAGGACAAAATGCTAGATGTTCGAGTGCATAAAGTTTTATTGGAACACAGATAAGCTTATCTATTTTTATATTATCGATGGCTGCTTTCATGGCATAGGAGCAAAGTTGAGTAAATGTGACAAAAATTTTATATACCTCAAAACCTAAAATGTCTACTACTTGGTCTTTTTCAGAAAATTTCTGCCAATCCTTAGTCTAAATATTTATCACTCAATAGAAAAAGCACAGACTTGTACATGTGAAATCCTGTCTGAATTCAAACTCTAGGTGAGTTTTGTATCAGAACCTGCTTTCCAGAAATTCTTTCATTCTCCCTGAGCCTCAACTTCCCGATTTGTAGAACAGGTGCTCCATAGGACCGCGGTGGTGATTAAACAGACCAAATATGCCAAAGGCCAGCACACAATAGATTCCCATGAAAGGATAGTTCCATCTCTTCTCCTCTTTATGTACAGACATTTTTCAAGACCAACAGTGTCGTAGCTCTGGAGCATGTGATCTGTTCATTCATTCTGCAAGTTCAGAATGCAGAGGTTCCACAAAGATCACAAGCTACAATTTAAAATGCCTCACTGCCCAGAGATCCAGGAGATAATTTAATAACCAGGCACCATACTTGGATACTATACATCATCCCCCAAAGCCAAACTTGGCCTACACAGGGCCAACAATTGGCTCTGCCTTGCAAATGAAAAATGGCTCCTGGGGACAGCAGATCCTAATACAGGAGGGAAAGAGATGGTCTAACTGCAAACACTCTGATCCCACAAATCTCTGCCTCAAGAACAGTCCCCCTTGGTGACCTTAGAATCATTTATGAGAACAAGTTTTATAACTCCCTGCTGCCTCTGAACACAGAGTTAAATCTGCCTTTTTTGCTCAGTCAAGTACAAGATCGACCACACACAGAGAGTTGCCTTGAGTCAAGGTGGTGAAGAGGGCGCTCTTCCACTCCACATCCATCCATGCCTACCATCCTTCCATCCCTCCAGCATTTCCTGCATCACAAGCTGCAGTAAATATAAGCCACTCCGTTCTTTCTTCCAGATTGAACTTCTCTCCAATAACATTGCCTCAGTCATATTTTCTTTTACTTTCCCACTGTTTTGAATTTACTCCAGCTATGGTCACATCCACATGCAGGATCATGATTTTTCAATGTCAATTAGACTATGGCTGGGTGTCCTGGGAAACAGCTCCTGGTTACTCACCTGTGATCATCAGAATCATAGAAGGGATGCAAACAGCCTAGAAGTGCTGGACAAGATAAAAACCATTGTATCTCTGATCTCCAGGTAACTAGCTGTAAAAACAAGTAACCCTCCTCCGGCCAGACCCAGGTCTACCAGCTGCCAAGAATCTGGGCACCTCTGGCTACTGCCACCTACAAATACACAGTGCATGGCAGGGGGCTGAGAGGCCAGCAGCAGACACCCTCCCCTAGCCTTGTGTGGGGCCACTGGGAGAGCCAATGGGTGATGATTCATTTTAATATAAAAAGAAGACATAGCTAAGGTTTTACTGTGCTAGACATTGATTAATTTGCCTGAATTATTCCATTCCATCCTCATAATAATCTTTGACAAAGGTTCTAATGTTGACCCATTCTACAAGTGGAAAAATCAAGTCTCAGAAAATATGACTGTCTTGTTCAAGGTTACCCAGCCTATAAGGTGCCAACCTTACCTCAATCCTCATACCTCCAAAGTTCATAACCCTAATCATGAACTTCCCTTATATCAGGATATGTTAAAGTTTAAAGAAAGGCCAAAGAACAGATGCAGAGAGCTCAGGCCACAGTTTTATAAAATTATCTAGTCTAGCTTTCCTACTTAACAAACAGGAAATGGAAGTGTGAGTAGAAACATAACCTTCCCTGGTTGCCCAGTGATTTAGCAACTTGAATAAGAAAGGGTTTTAAGAAGGATTTTTATAACACCAGTCTGGGAAGTGGCATGACTGTCAGGCCAGTGTTTCTCCCTCACCTCCTGCTATCCCATCACCAAGGGCTGCTGCTAAGGTGCTCAACTCTAGCATCTGTGGATGCTAGGTTAAAAGGATCTCAGCAGCACGCAGTGGAAAACCAGTGGGAGCTTCTAAGACACAACTTCATCATGGTCTGGAGATCCATGGCAGAAAATGGCAAGAAACGAACCCACAAGGCTAGAGCAGAAGTTGGAGTTCCAGCACAGTCTTTGGTTCTGGCTGGAGATCAGAAAGCAAATCCCACCAGGGAGCCCAGTACAAGGGCACAATCATAGGCAGGTAGAGGATGGGAGATAAGGTTGATCTCACCAGAGAGCAGTTGACCACAGCACCCTGTAGACTTTGAGGGTAAAGCAATCCAGCTGTCTAGAGAGGACTGTGCCTGTCAGGGAGACTGCCTAGTCAGAGAAGGCTGTAGTTACCCCCTCTGGAAAGAAAGGTACACAGAGAGGAATGCACAACAGCTCATTTCTTCTAATGTCGAGTCACTCCTGCTCCTGCTACAGTACATGATCCACTCCTCAGGAGCCCACACCACATCCCCTCTTAGTCACAGGCCTGGTTTCATGTCTGCAACAGAGGCAGTCTCTCCAAGTCTGTGCTCTCCACTTGGATTATAGGGAAATGGACTGCCTCTACTTCCAGGTACTTCCAAGGTATGAAATACTCAGCACAGTGCTCTCAGGACAGCTCACATTAGCAGACAGCTTTCGCCATAGTGCTTTCCACAGCTTCCAAGCCAGCACAGTGTGCAGGGCAGACGACTCAATAAAATGTTACTGAGTGAATTTAAAAATTCATACAGAACTCATTTAACTTGTTAAAGCAAGGAAGTGAGCAATTGTGATGTAGAGGCCTTTAGCTTTTAAGCACTTGAAATCAAATTGTTATTCTACTCTCCTATCCCAGCACTCAATGCTAAGGTTATTTGGCGTGTCTGGCGTGAAACTACTTAAGAAGGGGTAACAGCCTCTCATTAAGCCTAAAAAACGTCACCAGGAGACAGGCAGGCAGGGAGGAACATCGCTTCAAGAAAACATTTCTGGGGCAGGCTTGGGGCAAGAAACTGTCAATCAAGAGACTATTATGTCTCTGAGCTTTTACACTCAAAGAATTTTGAGAACCAATAGGGTGGATACTTGAGGATAATTTGTTTTTAAAACAAGGCAAGCCAGAACAAGGGGGCAGAAGATTCTGTCCAGGTTCCCTGCATTAGTGGCACTCATTCCCTAATTCTTCTCATCCCTAAGCTTATTTCACTAGAGGGTTTTGGTACTGGCCTAGATGCCGTAGGAATATCAGGCACAGTCACTCAGCTCCAACTTTGCATTCGGAAACTACTGCACTGTGGACACTGGGAAAAAGCAGCAAACAAGAGACAAAGACCTGCCCTCATAAGCTCCCGAAGAAAAAGAAGAGTAAGAAAACAAATAATAATTATGAAAACCAATTACAAGTAACAGAGAAAGGAAGGGATGGTGCAAGGAAATGGTAAGTTTAGATTCAGCATCTTGGCAACTTTTAAGTAAAGACTAAGCCAAACAGAGTTTAATGGTGGAGGTTTTCAAAGGACAGAATAGTGAATGCACAGGCTTAGAGATGAGAGTGAACAGAATGTAAGAAGGTAGTAGAGGTGAAGTCATACAGAGCCTTTTGGCCACACTCATTTTCATTTTGTTCCAAGTGCAAAAGGAAGCCAGGTGTAACCAACAGCCAAAAGGGTGATGTGTTCTATCATATGATTTGAGGTGATCACTGTAAGTGGCAAGAAAAAAAGCTGAGGATGGTGAGAATATAAGGCAGGGTCACTCAGGGGCCCAGGCTAATGGGGCTGCCATATTAGTCCTTCCCAAGCCCCAAAAAGAAATGTCCTCCTTGGGCCAAGATGGCTCAGGCAGTGGAGCTGAGAGTCATGTCAACCTGCAATTCCCCAATGGTTTTCCTCATCTTACCAAGAATCCCCTTGGGCCCAAGTAACTAGTCATCCCAACTCCAGCATCCAGCAGCAATCTGATCCTAGCCCTAGACACATCCTGAGTTTCAATAAACATTTATTAAACTGAATGAACTCAGCATACAATCTCTTAGGAAACACAAGTTCTGCTATTGACAATGGTTTGCAGCCAAACAAGGATAATGGCCTCAAATATCATTAGCAAAGTCAGAGAACTGATAAATTTCCAAGCTCAAAACAATAATTTCCTCTCTGCTTTCAATAGTTTTGCATAGTAAGAAGTCCTTCATAGAGTGGCCAGGGATAATTCTTCAGGCAATTATTCAATATGTCTTAGGCCAGCTTTGCTTCTTCTCTTTGAAGTTAAAGATCAATTCATTCAATGGTATCTTTTCAACACAGCTTCCCTTCCTCCTCCCTTCTCTTGTCCTCTCATACCTATGCTACATACTCTGTCTTCACTGGTTCTCCCTCCACTTTCCTCCTCCATCCTGCTCCATGCTGGATGCTTCTCATGTTTCATTTTTCTTGGGAACCCACAGTGCTGAGCTTGAACTCAGCAATTCCCAACTTTTTTATTTGACATCCCAGTGTGTCTCCAGTCATCTCCAGGGGAGTTGTGAAATTCATTTTCACTCACTTTAATTTAAAAAAGAAATATAGGCCATTTAGTTCTTTTAAGAGGGGAAAATAGGGTGTCACTCAACCAGCAGGAGGTGAATCCTGACTTCAGCTATTTGCTTTTTGGGTAAAATGGCTCTCTTCCAAATGTTTTTGGGTCGTGTAAGCAAGTAAAGTGTTTTGGTAATGTCTGACAGATGTTCACTCTCAGGGAGGGGTGATAAAATTCAAATAAAAAAGAGATATGAGAAAATTAATGTTCTTTTATTAACTCCACTTTGAAAAAAATAGGAATTCAACAAAAATATTTATATCACTCATATTTAGCTATTCTATTCAATAAAAATTTATTTAGTGTCTAGTATTTTCTGGGGCCAGTGATGATGAACATGATGAAGCTCATGATGATGATGTTGATGATGATGATGATGAATGATAGCAAGTAACATTTACTTAGCTCACCTCTCCTGTGCTATCTCAGTTCTACACTGATTACTTCAATTAATTCTCATAATAAACTCTATAACAATGTATCATTTGTTGCTACTGCAGAGTAAAGATTGAGAAAAGTTAAATTCCCAAAGTCACATGGATGTAAATGCAATTTGAGCCCAGTACTGTCTCAACACCACCATTACCTACCACTGGCTTCCTTGTTTCAAGGGTACAATGATAAAAGAGACAAGCATTTCCCATAAAGATCTCATGGATATGTTAAAAGAGAAGTAAATGACTGCATTAAACATTTCTAGAAAGCAATGAGAAAGAGAAGCTAAGAATACTGAGAAGGATCATGAACTCAGCCCACGAACAGCACGTGAGAACATCACACTCCAAACAAGAAAAAGATCTCATGGGAATTCATATGTGGGTGAAGTGGAATAAGGAAGAAAGGGGACCCTAACAGAAGAAAGAAAATAAGAAGATGGTACCTCTGGAAACACATATATGTAGAAGATGCTGTTACTGATGTTGGGTAGGTAGATGGTCTAGCAGTCTGGTCTGGTTGAAGAAGCTAGCAGGACTCAATTATGAAGACCCTCTCTAGGCACAGACAGCCGGGGTGAATGTGTATATTACAGAGGCCCAGCCAGCTGCCAGATCTTAGACACAGTTGTGTGGCAGTTTCACACTGTTATGGATTAAAAACTGGTGGTCAACTTAACGCCATCTGAATTAAATCAGCATGGTGCTGAGCACAGATGTTCTACCTGAGGAAAATTGCCAGCATAGAGATGTGGAGAAAGAGAAGTGAGGCACTATGGGTTCACCTACATTTGAGCTGTTTGAGCTGTTGGTTCTCCTGGAGGAGCTCATCATGACTAGCTTGCCTGGTGTCAGTTCGACCATTGTCATCAGAGGAGCTTGGGACCTTGTTAGTGAAAGTGGCTGTGGTTCACTTTGGAGGAGCTCTGGTCCTTACATCAAGCATTGCTACCTGGCTCCAGAGGAGAAGATGTGTGCCATTTAGTCTCCAGGAGAAACTCATCACTCTGGCTTCCTGGGATGTACTTGACTGTGCTTATCATAGGAGGAGCTCAGGATCTCCATGTCACTGAGAATGGCTGTGGTACTTTTCAGAACATCCCTGGTCCTTGTTTTATGTGTGACTTCTCGGCTGCAGCACAGAACTCTCAACCCATCAGCACAACTCCTTCACTCCACTGGCATAGACTTTTTAGCTTTACCACTGACCTTTGGGCCTTCCCAGAACAGATCCATAAAAGAGACTGGCATGAGCCCTTCTTGTTCGTTCCAGACATCCAGCTGGACTTCTGGGAGGCATTGTCATGGGCTCTAGGTTTTCATCTGGACTCATGTAGGACATTGTTGTGCGATCCAGGCCTTTGGCTGAATATCCTGGGTCTTTAGTGTTATGGACAGATTTCCTGCACTTTCTTGTGTTAAACTCTGGTTGACCATTGTAATAATATTATAAATTCTGTGTCCTGATTCGAATTGTTCTCTGTACAACCCCTGACTACAACATACACCATAGGTCAGATTTGAAGAGAGAGAGCGAGGATGCAGAAAGCCCATCTAGAAGGTTTGCTAGTTATCAGAACAGCAGGGACCATGGTAAGAAACAGCAGATATTGGAAAGGTTCAAAGGAACCGAAAGGAAAGGTACTGGGGATTCCTGTAGAGAAGCCTAATGAATATTAGCCATTATTTTTCCAAATTCTTCTGAGAAAAATATGTTTCCATTTTTATTTTTCTGGTGATAGTAAATTTCAAATGTATGTAATCACTCCACAATTGAGAGACAAATAGGATTGACAATGTGGCAAAGTTTGTGATATGCAAAACAGCCCTGTCACATCCCTGGTCCCACAGCAGAAGTGTGGACCAACCACAGTCTTTCTGCAAGTGACCAACACCAAAATGCCTGCTCAGCTCTGCCTGACCACTTTCCATTATAAGTAATGCATGTGCCCTGGGAGTCCCCTGCGATGCCCCTGCCTGGCTCAAACAGCAGCAGGACTGTCAGACAAAGCCATCAAGACTGACAGCTGATGGCTGAACAAGACAATGCAACATGGCTTGATTCACCTCAAAGACCATGATCCACTTATCCTAGAAACATAAGAAAGACAGATAATTACCTCTCCCATGCACAAGCTGATGGTGGCAAAGCAGGCAATGGGGGTTAACATCCAAATTCCTAAGAGTTGCAACCTTCTGTCAGTCTTGCATTGAAAATTATTAATACTCTTTGCGAAAAGAAAGAATTCATTGTCATACATCTAATATCTATTGGATTCAAAAGAGGCCAATTAAAAATTAATTTTGGCTAGAGATGAGGTGCAATGGTAGGAATCTTGCCTTGCATGCACAAAGCCTTGGGTTCAATCCCTAGCACTATAAAAAAAAAGAAAAAAATTAAAAACATACATACAAACAGACATACCCTGAAAGTTCAAAACAGAAACTCATCATTTCTTTAACTTGGCATCTACAAAAAGCATCTTTTCAATGTATTTCCTAATGGATAGAAATTTAGTAGTAGGTATATGAACCACAATATAAAGTTTATCACATGATTGTTATTTGGATCCAAACATCTCAGACATGTGTAAGTCTAGGTTATAGAGAAGGTACTCTTCAGGTAAGCCTAACTCTTGCCACAGCTGACATAACTGCAGAGTCAACAGCAGGCTGTTTCTGCTGTTTTTCACATGATGTCATTCACATGAGGCACTCAGTTCTCACACCTTGCACATTCCTGTACAAGTATCTCCTACAAGTAAGGTTCGCTTTCTAGGGGACAATTGGAGCACTCTTTTGCATCTAAATACACTTTAGGTAGTGGCAGAAGGCCTGTTAACCCCTGTGGCCAACACTTCAGTGAGAGCCAGAAGGTCTGATTCGTCACCACCCACCTCTATGAATTCACACTAGCTCAGGAATCTACCTGAACCAATGTCTATAGGTAAGAAAAATTGCTAGCACACACTGAACTAATGTTGTGCCACTAGATTTATGCCAAATATTTAGATGACTGTTTTCAGCCTGTCCTCATCTTTTACAATTCCCATTTTTATAGGTAATGAAGATAAAGTTGATATGCTAGTTTTCTATTACTGGAATACCTGAGTTAATCAACTTAAAAAGAAGAAAACTATTTTGGATCATGGTTTTGAAGGTTTCAGCCTCTGGTTAGTTGGACTATTGCTTTTGGGTCTGTGATGGCATAGTACATCATTGAGGAGGCATGTGTCACAAGAAGCTGCTCATTCATGGCATCTGTGACACAAAGAGAGGGATAGGAAGGGACCAGAGCCTCAAGGTTTCCTCCAAGGGCACAACCCCTAGTGGAAGGAGCCCTAGTAGAAGGACCTGACTTCCTTCCACTAGGCCTCCTGTCCTGAAGGTCCCATCAGAGCCATAGTCTGGAGACCAAGCCTTCAATAAATGGGACTTTCAGGAACATTAAGGAACAGACAAGAGCAGCTTGTTAAGTGGGAGAATTGAGCAAGAGCATCTTCTCTCATCCTCTGAGCTCTAAGGTTACACACAAGTAAATAGGAAAGACAACAGTACTCCCAATGCAGCTGGTTCCTTCAGCTCTAACCATGTGGCAGGGAAAAATTATATAGATAGATAGGTAGATAGATAGATAGATAGATAGATAGATAGACAGATTGATTCTATTTCATCAGTAACTTCCTTACCAATTAGAACTAAATGTCTCCAGAAGAACAAAAAATAATCCCCAAGAAGATTTTTTTACTTAAAAATGTAGAAAACTTTTTGAAAAGCTAAACATTTAATGGTGATTTTGATTTTATACTTATGAATGAATAAATGAATAGTCCTGAAACTATTTTTGATACTTAGATAAACAGCTCAGTGGGAACAAAGAAAAAACAGCACATGCAGTTTAATAGACCAGGACTCCTATCATGGGATACTCCAATGTTCCCAAAGACAGCCCACTCCTTGGCAGCACAGCCTCTTACTGGTATGGGGTAAAAGAAATTGGCTTTATGGTGGTAGTTTGGCAGGAAAGAGCCACACAACAAAGATTATGATTCAAAATGCACAATAAATGAACAAAGGAACACATTTACTGAATCTAAAGCCCAGGACACCTGGATATTCTATAAAACAAAGTATTATGTGCAGTATATAATACACCAGTTCCCTGGATGACAAAAGCACTTTATTCACATACCCAACAGACTGGAGAGAGTGTATTTAATATTCACCATGTACAGCACAACTTACCAATATGCAAGATACAGTTCAGTGGTTTTTAATATATTCACAGATACATATGACCATCATATAGTCACAGATATGTGCACGGTCATTTTTAGAACATTTTCATTACATATAGAAACTCTGCAATTATCACCCTCCAAGGCTTCCAACCTCACTCAATCCTCAACAACTACTAATACTGTATACTTTTGTCTCCATAGATTTCCCTATTCTGGTAGTTCTTTCTGCATTAAGTTTAATGTAGAATAACAACACGATCCAGAAATTTCACTCTTTTTTCCTGCTATTTTTTTAAATTTACTTTTTATTTCTCTTTTCTTTTTTATTGGTACATGTTTTTAGTACATAATGATTACATTCATCATGGGAAGCTGGTAAATACACACGACATTTCTCAACTTAACCCCCCCAACCTCCTTGCATCTCTTGGAGATGAATGGATGGAGATAGATAGATAGATAGATAGATAGATAGATAGAGATTTCTTTTTTTATATCACATATTTGTAGTACATGAGGTAGGAATTTGGTGCATGTACACAGCATTTCATAATCCCCTCCTTTTTAAAAATCTTATTTCCTTGTTCCCCATCTCTTGGTTCCCTACACACATCTTGAATATATAGCTTCAAATTATTGAAGACAGTTGCTCAAACAAAAACTTGTGTATGACATATTCATAAAAGCACTATTCACAGTAACCAAAGGCAAAAGTAACCCAAGTCTCCACTAACAAATGAACAGATAAACAAAAATGTAGTACTAGTTGACCATTCAAGTCTCAAAGTCCAAAATATAGAGTGCTATAAAACCTGGAACTTTTTGAAGATGATGTCAGCACTCAAAATTTGTCACATTTTGTAGTACTTCAAATTTTAGTCCTTCTGATTAGAGGTGATCAACCAGTAAAGTCTATGCAAATATTTCAAAATCTGCAAAACTCCAGTGTATACAACACTTCTGGTCAGATAATGGGTACTCAATCTGTCTGTACACATTGTGTACATACAATGCAATATGATTGAGTCATAAAAGGGATGAAGTATGGATATGTGCTACAAAACAGGTGAACCTTAAAAACATTCATATTAAGCAAAAGATTCTTGTCATAAAGGACCACGTATTATGATCACATTTGTATCTACTCCCTTAGGCCGATTTATCTTCCTGTGTCCCTTCTACCTCTTCCCCATCTCCCAGTTATCGTCAATGTTCTCACATCCACCCCCTCCATTCTACTCCCAAGACCACTGTTCTTGATGATCATGCCTGGGTCATTACTGCAGCCTCCTCCCTGGTCCCTGGCCCCTGGCCCCTGGGCTTTCCCCTCAAGCCCACCCCATGTACCAGTTGTTAGTATGGTCTCTCTAAATGCAGATCTGGCCAGGCTTCCTTAAGTGCTATCCTCATCATCAAGCAGATTGAAGCAATTCCTTGCTACTATACAAACTCCCAGACACTGTTATCTGACATTCACATGACATGCTGGACAATTTAGCATTATGGTACTTTGAGGAATTCCCTAGATCCTGACTTTTCTGCATACTTTCACTATAGCCTTTGTTCCCTTTTCCCTCCCTGGAATGACTGCCTTTGCATTCCTGTCTAGATATTTAACTCCATCTTCCAAACAATTCAATTTCCCATTCCTTCTGAAACAAGAAGCTGCTCAATAGGTTTGTGGTTGCCACCCACAGTACCGAAACTACATACTGACCAACCAAGCCTCTTTGCACAAAGTAGGTTCTCAATAAAAACAACAAATAAAGGGATAGAGGAAATGGGGAAAGAAATTAATATGTGTATCTCAATAACTTAGACTTCTGTTTATGAATCAACAAGTACTGTTGTCTGAGATACTTGAAATACTGGTGGTGCAGGCAGCTGAGTTAGTTAGAAATATTATAGGCAGTCAGATAGGGCTGGGCCCTCAAAGGAGCCAGAGCAGAAGTTCAGATACCTTGCAGCCTTGGAAGAGACAATCACCTCTTGTTGTGAGCCAGATCTCAAGATCTGGCAAAAGGCAAAGCAAATACAACCACATCCTGTGGATGGACAGTCCAAATAGTTTTCTATCACCCTGAGGAAGTCAGGAGTCAGCATGCTACCCCGCTACAGAAAGAGTCACTGCTGTTAAGCACGCCGGCTTACTATATGACTCACTTCCCCAATTGCTCCTAATTTAATCAATTTTGCCCAAGCAATTCATCTTATTGGTTGACTACAGTTCTTCTCCACCTTATGACTCTTGCAAATTCCCATTTTTCCCCATATTTCACCCATCTAACCTCATGATTTTGCTCTATAAAAGTCACTTAAAAAGACAGGGCAACCCACTCAGGATCCCTTCTGTCTCTCAGACAGAAGCTTTCTTTCTCTCAATAAATATATTCTACTCCTAACCTCCTTTGTTCCTAAAATTCATTCTTCAATTTTAGAGAACACAAACTCATACCAGACATAGTAGGTCGGGAGTTTTATACTCCTATATCACTGGGAGCTACTGTCCTTGTTAAGCTTTTTCAAAGACTCCCCAGTCTGAGTAGGAACAAAATTAAGTAAACTGAAATAAAATAAAATGAAACAAAATAAAATACCAAAGTTGATGACAACAACAGAAACACCAACAAAACCTTCAAGAAGCCTAGTTTAGGGGAGCTGGAAAGATGGCGGATCAATAAGCAGCAAAGTATAAAACCTCTCTGAGAGAAACAGCTCAGATGCTAGAATATAGCATCCTGGAGAAGACCAGATGGAAGGAGATAGATCCTCTTGACCCAGGAAGAAACTAGAGAAAGAAGGAAAGAAAGAAAGAAAGAAAGAAAGAAAGAAAGAAAGAAAGAAAGAGAGAAAAAGAAAAGGTAAACAGAAAGTGGTAGCCAGATGCGCTCTCATGGGAACCAGTCTGACTGTGTGTGACACACCACTAGTATCTGAAGACACACAGGCACGGTGAAGTTGGGGGTTGGCAAATCCAAGGGCCTCGGTGGGGGGATGCGGCCGTGGATGGAAGCAGCAGACTGGAGAACTGCACCAGCTCACAGTAAGTGTGGGGAACTCAGTCCTCCCACAGAAGTGGGCAATTGGCCAGGTGACATTTTGGAGTGAGGCAGGGTAAGCCCAGAACAAGAACTGCAGCCGGCTTCAGTCAGCCACTCCTAGTGCAGAGCAGATTGGTGAGAAATGCTTGGACAGCATCCAATAGCCAAGACCTAGATTTCCCTGAAGCTATCCCTAACTGGCCCTGACTGTGTAGCACAACTAAAATAGTAAAGACTTACAGTGGTTGACCAACTCAGAAGGGAGGGGCCAGCCTGCCCTGCCCCTGCTTGTACTCCAGTGGTTAACAGCAGACTAGGGAGGGCAGCAATCCCTAGTCAGCATACTTCAGAGAAAATATCACAAATACAGGAAGTGACAGGGACTCCCAGAACTTTCTGTATCCACTTGTCTGGACACTATCCACTTGTCTGGACACTATCCACTTGTCTGGAAGAAACCAGAAACATGACAAGGGGAAGAAAAAAAAGGAAGTCTCCAGCCTCCAACCCAAGCAGTACTGGCCTAGGAGAGGTAAACACAGAAGATATCAGGGGTTGCACACCTGCAGTTTCTGAAGAAACCGTATCTGACATAAAGAAATATCTTTGTGAAATTATAAAAGAACTTAAAACAGAAATACTAATACAAGTAAAAGAAGATATAAGAAAAGTAATAAAAGAAATGCTAAGCATCTCTCAAGAAGACACAGATAGAAGAATGCAGGAGCATAGAAAACGTAGGGAAACCTTCAATGAAGAATATAAAAAAAGAATATAAAAAAATCTAGAATACATGAAACAGATTCAAAGAGATTACCAGGAAATTAAAAACTCCATCAAAATCTGGCAAAACTGCTTGAAAGAAACTAAAGATAGACTATCAAACCTTGAAGACAGTTTTGCAACTTGTGATCATGAAAGGAAAGTGCTCCTAAAAATAATAGGGAACCAGGAAGTAACAATACAAAGACTAGAGGATGACAAGGGGATTCATAACTTAAGAATAAAAAATGTGAGTGAATAAGCAGGAGTAAACACAAATACAAAGGCTATTTACAGAAATAATTAAAGAAAACTTCCCAAGCATAGAAAAAGGAAATGATATTCAGATATATGAGCAAAACAGAATTCCAGCCAGCTATAACCAAAATAGATCTACACCCAGACATACAATAATCAAGATTCTAGAAATTCAACACAAGAACAGAATATTAAAAGCTGTCAAGGAAAAGAAACAGATCACCTATAAAGGAAAACCCATCATAATCACGACAGACTTCCAAACACGAACTATCAAATCAAGAAGAACTTGAGAGAAGTATTAGAAGCCCTGAAAGAAAATAACCTCCAACCCAGATTGATGGACCCTGCAAAACTCTCTCTCAAGACTAATGGAGAAACAAGATGCTTCCATGGCATAGAGGAACTGGGGGAGTTCATGACTACCAATTCAACCCTACAAAAAATACTGAAGGACATTCTAAAGAGAGAGAAAAAAGACCATAACTTCAGGAACAGTGGCAGAGGGGCTCACTGAATGGGGCAAACATTGGAACGAAGAGGAAAAGTAGACAAACAATGACAGAAAAATGGCAGAGATGAGGCACAGAAGGTTGGCCGTAATCGCTAACATGGATGGCCTAGATGCACTAGTAAAAAGAAACACAGGCAGAGTGGATCAGGAGATAGGGTCCATCAAGATGCTCTATATAAGAAATATAGTTAACCTGAAAGAGGGTTTATAGATTGAAAAGTCAAAAATGAGAAAATAACACTCTATGTGACAGGGAACCAGAAAAAAGTGGGGGTAGCTCGCTCTTCAGCTGCAGATTGGTTGAAAAGACATTACACTTTTATACAATGGAAAACTACTCAGCTATAAGAAAGGAAAACCTTGAGGCTTTTATAGGTAAATGGATACAACTCAGGGGTAAAAAAGTTCAGAACCACTTAGGTAAATAGCGGGTTGCCTCCCTAATCTAAAAACTAAAGGAGTTAGGATGCAAAATGTACAATGCACCCTGTGAAACTGAAAGGGGAGGAATTGTCTAAAAAGAGAAGGCAGAGGATGTGGTTAATCTTGTATCATGATTTGAAACCCATAGTGTTTTCATCAGTCTGTTTAGTTTGGTTATATTGTGTTTCAGTTTGTCTACTTGTACTAGATTTGATGGCATGGACAGCTATTCCAAAGATAGCAGGATATACTATGGTAACCATTTTTAATTTCCTATTAACTTAATCTGAAGCCCTGAAATGCTTTCACTGTCTTATTTTGACTGATTTTATCTGAATCTGTTTTGTTTGATCGCTGTTTGTCTTCACTGATTTTATTCGAATCTGTTATGTTTGATAGTATCAAGTTTGAGAGTATAGGCAACTCCCCTGAAGACAATAAGATTCACTATGATACCCATTCTGGCTTGAGTATTATCTTCTTTTGAAGTCCTATAATGTCTCCATGTTTTGTTTTTATTGATTCTGTTCTGTACTGCTATGTTCAATTTTATTGTGCCTGATGATATGGCAATTCTATTGAAAATAACAAGAGACATGGTAACCGTTGTAGATCACATTTTTCATTTTGGGTTTAAGTCATGTACTATGTCCATCCTTTTGTTTTGACTGACCCCATTTTTTTCCCTCATTTGACTTTATTCTCTTCAAAATTTAAAAAAAAGAAGCTTAGTTTAAGCCCTAACTGGGATAATGATTAGATGTCTGGCCTCCCAGAAGTCTTTCTCATAGGAATTTTACCTCTAAACCTACTTGTGACACAAAATAGGGATAGATAGAGAAGGTTTAACAGAAGTATTAAATGGAAGATATTACCAGGAAGGAGTTTGATCTTAAAACCTTGGTGTGTGATCTGGTCTCTTATCATCCCCCCCCCCAAAAAAAGAAAAAAAAGTTGAGCTTGTCAACTTTATGCCTTTGTTTCTATTTTCTAGGTGGCGAGTTCCACCACTTTCCTTTTTTCTAATCTCATATCTTTTCTCCTGATTTCATGCTCCTAAAAGCCCATATAGATAGACTCAGTAGTCTCTATCAGTTATGATGCTACAAAGATAGAATAATAGATAACCCATTTTCCTCTATTAGGCAGCATGATGGTTTTCACAAATTGTTCAAAAGACCCATCTACCTAGTTCTTTCTATGCTATTCTGCAAGGAATAAAATAAAACAAAACAATAGTAATATGCATGAACCCAATCAATGGCTTCCTTCCCAAAGATAAAAATGCAAAAGCATAGTTCATGATGATTGAAAGCAAAAAATAACAAATAATGACATTTGAGATTGGTCTTGATCACTCCTAACTGATTTATGAAATCTCCATCACCCTACCAATATAATTTTCTGCTAATTACTACAAGCAATTTTATTAATATACTTTTCAGCCTCATTAAATATTACCTTGGGCCTAACATTAAAAATGATGAGCCTCAGTAATCTTAATGAGCATCCAAGTTGCACCGACCCCTGAAAACCCCAACAACAGAGAACTAAATTTGTTGCTAAGCTGCTCTGTTCCTCAGACAGGCAGAAAAGCAACTTCAGAAACATGAAAGAAATGATATGTATAGCCGAAAATGAAACCTGACTCAGAGACACACAAGTTTGACTTGGCTTCCTTCAGGTTTTGTCAATTAAAGGGGCAGGAGACCTGCTGAAAAGACATTTGAGCTTTATCTCCTCCTCTTCCTCCTTCATCATGGATGTAAACTCAGCATCAATCAGCAGGCTGTTAACCAACATTAAGTCTGTCTTGTGACACTGACAGGTAGAGTACTGGTGACTATGGACAAGGCAGAGACAAGGTGAACTGGAAATCAGGTATTCACAGTTCTCACCAGATTTTTTCTGAAATGATGGTAGAAGTATGGGGTATAGGCAGGCAGCAAGCAGGAAGATAAATTTTCTTTTTCTTCACTTCCTGGCATGACTAGAAACATTTGCATTCCTCAAGTAGCCAGCTAGTCAAAGACAGTGAGACCAGTTTTCCAGTCCTCAAAGTGAATTATTTATCATGAGCAGAATTTACTGCTCTCTTGACTGAACTGTCAAAATCCTCCCACTTCCAACAGCAGTTGTGCTGGATGGTCCCAGAGCTGTTTCTGTTTTCATCAGCTTCTAGGTTAAAAATGACTGGGTAATAGTAAATATGGGATTGGTTTAACAGACCAACCCAGATTTACAGAACCTTCCTGCAGCCAAGATCATAGATTATTCCATGTGTCCAAAGCCAGTAAATTTAGCACAAAATAAAACCCTCTCAAATTATTGAATTTAATGCATGCATTAAAGATTAAAAAACTGAGACTTAAAGAGGGGAAGTGACTAACTTTGGTTAAACAGAAATAGTCAAATCCAGAATTTGAACTCTTGGATCTTATCATTATAGTCACTATAATATCAGTGACTATAATTATAGTCACTGATATTATACTGAAATAGGAATTGTGATAGGAAAAGAGGCACAGATAGCTATCCACCAAAGAATTGTGTCTTCTGTCTTCATTAATGTAAAGAATTCTGGGATGTAGCCAGAAGGGAATGTACCTTCCCATCCTTCTACTTTCTCCCATCCCACTTCCTCACACCAAGGAAAGCCACATGAATGCATGCTAGGCAATGGAAGGAATGGATCATTCTACTTCTAGGCTCAGCCCCTGCAAACCTGAGATCCACTCCATAGTCTGCCATATCTGATGGCTACATTGAAGAAAATTTAAGGTCCTGAGAGATTCAGGCCTAGGTCTCCAAATGATCTCATAGGGCAAAGCTTTTTAAAGATGAGGCACAGTCACATATACATGGTCTGTTGCAGGAACAAAATATAAAACCTTCCAGTGTGATGCTACTAAATTTTGGGGGATTATTCAGTATAGCATCCAGCAATGACCTAAAATATAAGGAATACTTTACATGGAAGAGAGTTTCTCAAAGATATGGAGCCCAAAGCAATAGTGAGAGACTATAAAAGACTGAGCTATAATAGTAGGAAAACAATTTACAAATCAAATATTAATATAAATAATAATCTGCCAATTGGCCAACTTGCTAATTAGACTCAAATAGATTAATTATTCCAGGACTCTGAGAGAGGAAATAACCTAGTAAATGTTAACTTTGAAAGCAAAACAAAATTAATACTTTCACAAAAGAATTTCTTCCTCAAGTGTCCTGTTCCTGAGTCCTTTTATCTTAAACATAATGGCAAAATGAACTACTGATACAGACAACAACTTTGATGGGTCTCCAGCACATTATGCAAAGGGAAAAAGGTCAATCCCAAAGGGTTACAGACTGTCTGATTCCATTTCTCTAACACTGTTGCAATGATAAAATTATAGTGATGGAGAACAGATCAGCAGTTGTCAAGGGTTAGGGATGGGGGAAGACAGAGTCTAAAGCGGTAATACCAGAGATTTTCTTAGTATGATGGATCAGTTCTGCCTCCTGATTGTGGGAACAGTCATTTAAACACACCAAGGGAATAAAATGTCACATAACTATGAAGAGAGACAAGTGGGAGATGAAAGGGGAGGGAAAGGAAAGGAAGGGCTAGGAAGGGGAGGGAAGGACTAGGGAAAAAAGGGAAGGGACAGGACAGCTAGAGAAATCTAAACAAGGTCAGTCTCTGAGGTTATAGTCAATTTTCTGGTTTTGCAGTATGCTCTGATTATGTAAGACATTTTTAGGAGAAGATAGGTAAAAGGTACTGAGAACTCTAGATAATGCTTTTTCAATTTCTTGTGCATCTTAAATTATTTCAGGATCAGAGGTTAGATTTTTTTTCTAAAATAGTTTGTCTTACATGAAAAACCCAAAATAAAGAGAAAAACAAAGGATTGATAATAGGAAGTAGGGAGATCTTTTTCAAATTGAAAGGGGAACAATAGGGCTGGGGATTTAGCTCAGCGGCGTAAGCGCCTGCTTTGCAAGCACTCAGTTGTTAGTTCGATCCCCAGTGCCAAAAAAAAAAAAGGTAAAAAAAGGTGAGGGGGGACAACAGATGGAGAGAAGGTGAGACAAGAAAGGGAAAAGAAATAAAAAGAGAGAGATAATGGGAGGGGTGGAAGCACAGCTTTTTCAAATAGGAAGAGGAACAAGATTTGAAGGGAGCAGGGAGAGATGAGAAGGGAAGGAGACAAAAAAATTAAAATGTGTTATGTACACACACAAACTCCCCATGATAAATGTAATCATTATTTACTGCAAGTGTTTACTGATAAGCAGTAAAATAAAATAAAATAAAATAAAAGTGTCAGCAAAAACTCTGTGACATCAAGTGTAGAACCAGGAAATGTGCCTGTGCCTCCAGATCGGGCAACATAAGTGTGATAAGCACATGGGAATTCAGGAGACAGTCACAGAAGCCTCACCTAAACACATGATTGTTTATTGTTTATCTCACCTCTAGAATTTAAATGTCCCGAGGTCAGGGACCAAGTATGCTCTGTTCCCTTTCTAATGTCTAAGCCAGTGCCTGACACATAGAAAGCACCCAGCAAATATCCACCAAAGGAGCAAATGAATGAGAAAAAGGGAAACAGGCAAGGAAGGAATCAGCACGTGTACTCTGCAGAGAAGCAGAGGTGTGCAGAGATTTCCAGGCCTGTCCTACATATAGCAGAGGGCAGCAGGTGGGTGCCAATGCACAAGGGCTTCTGGAGGACCAATGGCCTTCCCATAGCACCATAAGCCTCTCAGCAATATAGATTCGTCATTCTTGCTCTATCTTAGCAAACAGGAAAAGTAAAACAGGGTTAAAAAGCAGGTGTATAAAATGGAAAGAGACAGAGCGACAAAGCAAGAAAGATACCACGAAAGAGGAGAACAAGAGATGTAAGAGAAGGCAAGAAGGAAGAAGAGGGAGGAGTGAGGAGAAAGAGAGAGGGAGAAGAACAGATAGAGAAGGATGGGAGAGAAGGTAGGAGGGTAGAAGAATGAGAAAAACATCTGCCTGAATATGGAGAACGATAGTAAGCAAGCATATAACAGATTTCAGCATGACCACACTCCCCAGATCCAGTCCTCTGTAATTTCCCTAATTGCTCCAAAATATTATTAAAATGGGAACAATCTGTCATTAAGTAATAAATACGTCATCCAAAATAGCAAAATGGCCATCAGTAAGATGGAAATTTTGCTCCACATCTCACCATCTCCCATTTACCACCTGCGATCAGTGGTTCTCTTTATCTCTTGAGAGGTGCTGCAGTTTTCAATATATGATACAACATAATGTAAAACACAATACACCAAGACTAGGAGAAATCAGGTAGTCCTATGGAAAGAACAGAGTCTGTGCAGATAGACAACAGATCCAAAGTTGAACTTAGGATCTGCCACTGTCTCAGCAGCCCTCCAGCCTGAGCAGTACTGGGGTCACAGGCACCCACCTGGGCTGACCAAGGAGCTCGACACCAGATGGCAGGGATAAGATCCACAATACAAGGCAGTGACGAGCTGTACTGACATCCTGCAGGCACTGTGAGTCTTCACTTGAAACAGTTATACACCCCTGTGATAGGGGAACCTGTGATAGAAATGGTCTTGGAATGGACCATAGGGTCATTCTTCCATTGTCGTGGTCAGTAGCTTCTAGAGCCCATTAAGTGGACTCATTCTTTCTATTCTACCCATCAAACAGTCACCCACAAGCTTAGCGTTCTCAGTGTTCTGCATCGTGAACAGACTAAGGTATCTTTTCTTCTCTCATTTTACTATAAGCTGTCAAGAGGAATCAGTCCATACTTTCAAAACATGACTTAGAAATGGCTTCAACTGACATGCCAATTTCATCACTCACAAGTTCTCCCTTCTACAAAGCACTGAAACACGATGACAGTCTTTCTACTCTTTCTTGGGCTGCCTTTTTCCACTGCCTTCATTGTCATCTGTGTCCTCATTGGTATGGCCTTTACCATCCATATTTCTACCAACCATATTTCTATCAACCTTCTCTTCAGGATGACCTCGGTATTCTCTCAGAAGGTTAAGGCTTTCTCTCTACGGCTGTCTTCTTCTAAGTCCTCCCAGAAATGCCTTTCAAGAGTTGGTCAAGATAGTGAAAACCTTTCCCAGCACCTCTAAATGCTCTGAGCCTCATTATCCAGTCTCAGAACTGCCTCATATTTTCAGTTGCTTTTTACCAGTTTCTGCCTCAGGCTATTCGGAGTGCTATAACAGAATAGTATAGACCAGATGGCTAACAGGTAAGACAAATGAGAAATTTGTTTTTCATGGTTCTAGAGACTGGGTAGTTTAAAATCGAGGCTCTGCAGAGCCTGTGTGTGGTGAAGCCTTGTCTTTTGGTTTGTAGGAGTCCTTACACAGAAGGGACAAGGCAGCTTTTGGGTCCCTTTTACAAAGGCACTAACTTAAGTGACTTAATTACTTCCCAAAAGCCCCACCTCCAAATACCACATACTGGTGATTATATTTCAATATCAAATTTTATATTTCAGTCTATAACAAACACTTTCATCTATAGGACTATAGGTATTATTTAATTCTTAGAATCTCAGTTTCTGCATCTGTAATATGGGAATAATAACACATACCTCATGGAATTGTTATGAATTCTGAGTAAAATGCCTGATACAATATGACTAGCACAAAATCCAGCAAGCATTCAGGATTTAACAAAAGTCTTCATGTCCTCCTCTAGAAGATCACCATATGGTTTATGTATCTAATAAGAGTCACATGAGATGTATTGCTTCAGAGGTGGAGAAGTAAGATCAAAGAGCATAAGGGAGATTTCTGGGTTGATGGAAACGTCCTCTATCTTTGTAAGACTGTAAGTTGTATAAGAATGCATGTGCCAAAATTTATTGAATGATAAACTTAAGATCTATGTATTTTATGTAGTTTACCAGTCTACCAAAAAACCTTCACTTTTCAAAATTGCCCTGGATTGTGCGGCCCAATTTTCCAGACATTATCAGTTGGCTATGTGTTCCCAGTGCCCATCTCTACAATGGATCTAGGCAGCTCAAGGGCTGCAAGGCTGTGTCCAGTCTTGAGCTCATTCCTTATGCCTGGAACCAAATAACTGCTAACAGCTGCTGAGCACTTAGTCTGTGCCCAGAAGATCTCTCCATGGTACATATTTTCACTCAGTCTTACAATAAATTCACAAAGAAGACTGACCTTATCTCCATTCTGCAGATAAACTAGCAAAATTTCAAGGTGCCCCTTCACCTCAGTCTTGTCAGATCCCATGAAACCCCATATGAGCTGAAGTCTACACCTTTACCCCACCTATCATTATAAAGAACTGCCATAGCTTGGACAGAACAATTCTTGTGTAACATACAGACAACAGAGGCTCAATTTAAAAACTGTCAGTAGAGTTTTGGAGTAACAAACTACTGATTTACATGACAATATGGGTGAAGCTCAAAAGCATTATGCTGAGCAAAAGGAGATGAGCACAGGAGTACAAACTGCATGGTTCTGTGTTGTTGCTGTTGTTGTTTATGAAGTACTAGAAAGGTAACTGAAATTTATACTGACCCAAATTGGGTCCTCAGTTACATAGGCTGAGGATGAAAGGAAGAGTTACTAAGGGGCATGAGAAGAATCTGTAGGTGATGGAAATGTTCTATGCTTCAATCAGGATTGGTGGTTACACAGATGTTGCCATCCATCAAAACTCAAACCCCATACTTATAAAATATACATTTTATTGAATGTGACAAAAGCCATTGGACTTATGCATAAACAAAGAAAAGTCTTTGGAGCCAGCAGCCCTAGTTCTGACTCTCACTTTGTCTCTCTTTGTCGCTTCCTGGCTGGGTGACCTCTAGCAAGCCACTTAACACATCTGAGCTTTGGTCTGTGGCTATGATCAGGACTAGAGATAACACATGGCAAACACCTGGGAAAAGAGCAGGTCTTTAACAAACAGCAGCTTCTATTATTACTGTTAACAATAATGAAAAATAATGATGTGAATAATAGCTTCAATTCTTTACTTCACTGTATGCATAGATGTGGAACTGCCAAATGGTTCAGCTCTCACTGAAAACCGACACACTTTTGTGACATGCAATCATTTTAATGTTATGCTAGAAGAGATAATCAAAAATGAATACCAAATGCATGTAGATTAAAAACTTCATGTTTATATATGAATATGGGCCATGGAATCATGGATTGATTCAAATCTGAATGCTGCTGACAGCTACCATTTTCTTTCCAAGGAATCAGATTTTCAGCCTAAGTAACTCCATAGGGAATTTTCAACTATATTGTTACCAAGGGTGTAATTTCTCTAATAAGGTCATTAAGGGGGGAAAAAAAGAATTTTGGACTCTAATCCCATTGTATTAGTTTTTTCCTGAAAGTGTCTTTCTCTAGGGATAAGACATCCAGTCAGTGTGGCAAATTTCAAATGTATAGCAATCAGTTTAGGTAGTTTTAAAGCTAAAAATCAGTGAGCTCCTCTTGTTTTTTGGTCACTTCCCTCCACATTCAGAAAATTGCTTGCAGAAAACTGTTCAGTTCTATTTAGGCTTACAAATAATTTCTCCAGAGCTACAGCAAAGGTGAATTAGAAAGTTTCTAGATTCTTGCTAGAATGGAGACTCAGTGTGAGGCTACAGAAAATTGAACAATAATGGCACTTTATATGTGAAATGAATTAATGGGAACATATGGCAATGAGTTCATAGTTGCAAAGGTGCTTGTCAGCCCACCTTTTAGTAAATGCTTCCAGCCACCCTTCATTTGAGGAATATCCTTGTCCCACTTTCAGTTATCCAAAAAGCCAACTTTTCTAAATACCATTCTGATTTCCTTCTGAGGTACTCTTAGCATTAGTGGATATTAATTAAATATCATGAACTATTTCCATTTGCCAGAAATATGTCAGTGCTATTATTCCATAATGAGTGCTGAGAAATCGAGGGCCTTCCACAGACTTATGGAAGGTGCCAAAGAAAAGAGGAACCAGGTATGACCTAGACAGACACCACTGAAATTCAACTCCTCCATGCTTGAGGAGGTTCCCAAGTGCTCAGCTCCATACTGAGTTCTCAGGAAACTAAGGACCTCGCTCTGAGTTCAGAAGTCTCAGTAATAAAATGAATTCAGAATCCCACTTGGAACATAATAGTTTTGTTGTATGAGTTGGCTTTACCCATGGATAATGACTTTTTAAGAGATCCAAAGAATTCTTGAAAGATGACTCATCTTCTATAACAGAGACTGCCACCGATGTGTCCTACTCCATTTCTGATTTCTTCTATACACACTGTGAGACTATATTTCCCAGGGTCCCATGAAGTTAAGGATAATGAACTCTGACCCCTAGAAAGTAGATGTCAATGGCAATTCTTAGGTTTGGCTCATACCAACCGTCCTTCACTCTTTCTTTCCCCATTTGCCAACTGAATTCCATGGATCTAGAGGAAGGCAGAGCCATAATATGGGAAATCTATAGTTCTGAACATAAATGCGAAGCACAGTTCCTCTCCCAACTCACACTAGGTATGAAGAAGGAAACAAACCTTTATTATATTAAGGTAACAAAATGTTGAAGTTGTTGGTTACAAGAGTAAATCGATCTTGCCTAAGGTCCTCCTCTGCATGGTTACCCCTCAAAAACTTCATGGAATAATTTCAAATTGGAAAAATAACAACAAAAGAATAATAGCATCTACCTAATGCAGGGAAATTTTTTATCAAATTCTGCAAAAAATTCATGCTGAAAGCTTCTTCATCAAGTTTCAAATTATTTTAAAAGGCTTCATCTCCTCCTCTCAACCAGTATCAAGTTCAAGTAAGTCTTCAGGAAACTGAGAGCTGACAGGAATTGGCTTCTGTCAAAGAGGGAGCCCACACGTCTCAGGCTGCTTCTGGTAACAGTTCAATTTCTTGCTTACCATGAGATTCTCAGTATAGCTCTTCCCACCGTCTCCCAAAGAAATGGTTAATGGGAGATGTCAATGTTGAATAAGCAGGAAGATCCTAGTCCTTAATTGAGAAAATAAAAGTTATTTCTAGACTAACTCACAATTCTAGATGTTTGCTTAT
The DNA here is from genome assembly GCA_004027295.1 of Dolichotis patagonum. Taxonomy (NCBI): domain Eukaryota; kingdom Metazoa; phylum Chordata; class Mammalia; order Rodentia; family Caviidae; genus Dolichotis; species Dolichotis patagonum. Next base: position 200,649 of record PVJX010000812.1, read on the forward strand.
AGTCCTTTTGTCTTCATATTTTCCCTTCCCTCTCATCCTAATGTGGCATATCCTCATGGCTGAAAATAGTCCTGCTACCCACAGCCAAAACTTCCTCTCCTCCAAACCAAACTCTTAAAGAGCCATCTCCAGACTAGAGGCATCTCCAAAGTGAGAGACCATCTCCTTCCCTTCTGCATGACCAGGCTCAACCTGCTGTGCTAACCAAGATCAATATTTTGGTGGCTTACAACAAGGAATATTTTCTTTGCATGCATGCAATAATTCAACACAGATTCAGATGCAGGTTCCTACAATTGTGCCAAACCCTAGGGTCTCAGTCTTCCACAATAAGGAAAAAGAATGCAAATCACATCAGGCAGGGATTTGTGATCCAGTCTGACAATGGTATATGTATTTTACTTTTACCCAAATTCTATTGCCTAGAACTCAATAGAGGTCCACTTCTGACAAGAGGGTCTAGGAAAATATTCTCATGGAAACATAAAAGAAAACAGGAAATGGATTTTGATGACCAAAAAAATACTGTCACAGGTGGAGGGCAGAAGACAGTCATCCAGCTTATAAGGAACTAAACAAAAGATCTATTCATAGAAAAAAAAAGTTCCCAGTTATGCATAAAAAGAGATGCTATCTTAGGTTCAATAAATCAGGATGATGTACACCAGCCAGAGGGACTGCATGCAAATTGAGAAAAACAGATCTGGGTAGAGAGACTCCTATATGCAGGGAGAAGACCAAGAAGGAAGGTAGATCATGTGTCTTCACAGATTCATTCTTGATGGAATGAGTGGACCCAGAATTTCACACATAGCCGAAGGGTTCAGAGCAAGGGACTCTTCATTTTACTGTTAGAGACACAGAGACACATATAAGAGATAAATTACTCTGCAAATTGCACATCTAGCAAGTAGAAAAGCCAGCTTTCCTCCCGTCACGCCCAGTCCTCAACTCAGCTGTACATATTTCCTGTATTTGCAAAAGACTGGGCCTTAAAGAAAATAGCCACCAACCAGACTGTTCTCTCAAACAAAAGGTCTCTGAAAACCATGTCTTCTGCTCTGATATTTTGTTCCTCCCAAAGCTTTCCTTCAAAACTTACATAAACTGTGGACGTGGCAGGTGCCTGCAAGCAGTGCTAGGATGAAGATACTCACATACCCACAACAGTCTGGGTCTCCCAGATGGCTTCCTGCTCATGGAAGAAGGACTCAGATCAGTTCTCATCTCTACACATCTCTTTATTTTTCTCTGGGGGGCCTTTCTGTCACCCACATGAGCACTTCCTTCCAAGTACTATGAAATATAACCCTTCTAGAAAGTATGCTCCAGACAATGAACTTCTGTCCTTCTGTCTCTTAAAGTAAGATTAGTTCAAGAACCCTGGAAAGGCATGAAAGACTCCTAGCAATGGGCATCTGCAGATTCTCTATCACAGCATGGTAATAGCTCATAATAGGATGTCTCATACTTGGTATTCCAATATGAGAAACTGTGGACCAACTTTAGGCTAAACACCAGTAAACTGTTCGCTTTAAGACAGCTATTTTATCTCGTAAACACCACCTCAATATAATTTTTGTAACTCAAAAAATGTATTTTAAAAAAATTTAAGGAACTATCTCCAGGGATTTTGGAATAAGAATAAGATGATCTGATGCCAGTTTCAGTCAAACCCAGTAACACTGACAGGAAGGGAGGTTCTCCCTGAGTCCTGGGTACCCGGAATAAAGGTGGCACCATGAAAGGAAATCAGAGACAAAGGATAAAAAGCAAGTTAGGAAAGCCTGAGTTTGGGATGTGCTGAGTTCATATTCCTGTGAGACTACAGGGGGAAATAGTAGCAGGCACTTATTGGGATTGAACTGGGGTTTAAAAGCTAAATCAAGGCCAGAGAAAGAGAAGCAGGGGTCACCCTTAGGAAGATGGTACTGTTGTGGGGATTCAAGGAGGAAGAACTATGACATGTGTTGAAGAATCCCCACAATTACAGGGCAATGGGTAAAGTACAGACAGAAATAATATCAAAGAAGGGGTGGGCAAAGGGTCAGAAAGAAGCCAGGTGGAAAGGGATCTACAAAAAGCTACAGAGGAGAAGGAATTTAGGAGGAAGAGATGGAGAAAGGCCCCTGGAGATGCAGGGTAGCATCAGAGCTTAGAGTCCTACTTCATGGTTCTCAACTTCTCATCTGAGAAGCAGCAGGGCTGGGTAAGTGAAGACAGGCGTAATGAAGCCATCCATATGGGTAAATGAGGGTGACACAGCCTACCACTTAAAAGGAAATGGGACTCCAAAGATGTAAGCTTTGTTCTGCCCTGTCCCTCAGTCCCAAGCTTAAAAGGACTGCACAGCAGCCCCAGCATATGCTTGGTAGCAACCATGGCCCCGGGAGCCAAGCTGAGCTCACTCCCTAATGTACTGGCAGGATATCGGTACCTCCTGCACACCCCCCGTACCCCAGGGCTCCTCAGTGAACACATAAACCCAGCTGGTACACTTCATGGTCATGGCATGACATCACCATCACCCAGGGCATTCTGGCATCGGCGGATACCTACTGGACAGTTCCCTAACAATTTCTATTTGCAGCAACAAATCCCCTATGATGTTACATTAACTAGAAAATGATGACATTTGGAGTATAATAGCAAATTGATTCCTTAGACACAGAATGTATTTTATCTGCCATTATTACTGTAAATGGGAATTCAAGAAGGCTATAATAAATAATATACCCACATTATATTTATTCACCCTTGATCTATCCTTTATAATATTAACTAAAGAGGTAAGCACCATGGAGGAGGAAGAATTATTTCTGCTATGACAAGGAAGGGACTCTGTTAGGGGGGCTGCATGCCTAACGAGAAGCAGTGGAATGTCTTTTAGCAAAGGCAAATTTGTAATGAGTATCAGGCTAACTTTTTAAAATAAGAGTTATTCAGGTGTGAAATGGGCTCCCCCAGAAATGAGGTGGTAGTCCCCCAGCTTCTCTGAGGCCGTAATAATGGGTTAGTCATGTATGACAGCTTGCATAATGGTTACTCTGGTTTAGGAGGCTTTGGAGAATCTTCCTGTGATTTATACAATATCAATTGGGAAAGCATCCTATTTTGTCAAGGGGAAAAAATGTCCTGGAGAGCCACATTCATTGAGGGCTCCTACAAGGCAAGCACTTCAAGCTAACTTTAAGGAGCTATTCACAAAGAAATCTTCTAGCCCCAGGATATGCCCTCATAGAACAGGATTTAGAAAAACCTGTGGGCCAAAAAGCACAAACAAGCAGCGTGAGCTAAATGAGCGATAAAGATGTGTTTCCATACCTCAGCACAGATTCTTGATCTATGTCCTTTTAGATGTCTGTATCTGGCCCGCACCCTCCAAACTTAAGAGACACAGCAGATACTGCTGATGGCCATCCAGGTCATCCTCACCGGCAGGTGACCATCCCTGTGAGCTGTTAATGGCTCACATTGGCACGCTCTTCCAAAGAACTGCTTTTTGCCAAACTGGGACCACACACTTCCACCATAGGGCAGTGACCAATGACTGACTGACATGAGGGCTGTATGAAAACAAAACGCAAAATGTGACAGAACAAAGTTCGGTGCAGTTTGTGGCCCAGGAAATAGACTGCAGCTGCACATAGCCAAAGCCATGCCCTTGCTTAGCTTCTGCGTTTTCCTACTTTCCTCTTAGAGCAACTGTTCTCAAGATGTGGTCCACAGACCAAGGACATCAGCATCACCTGGGAGTCTGTTAAACGTGCAAATCTCAAGTCCAACTCTGGGTATTCTGAAGCACAAATTCAGGAGGAGTTTCTGGAGCCACTGGTGTTGGATCAACGTCCCAGGAGATTCTCTTACATGCTGGAGTTAGAGAATCACAGCCATCGTCAAAGTTCAGCCTCAGTGAAACTGGGTCTCCACTGAGGTCCTGTTTCCAGGGAACCCGACCCAAGACAGGACATTTCACATTCTACAAATGTGCTCCAACAGTGCCTCTTGAAAATTCCTTGTTTCTCAGCTTGCCCTGGCAGAGCTGCCACTCCAATTAAACAGTCACTGTGGTTTACATTGGTTTACACCTGGCTGTCTCAGACATACTGGTATGGCCTGTGTGGGTCAGCCTGGCAATGTGACCAGCTGTCTGTGAGTCCCTTTAGATCAGTGCCTGCCTTTCTCATCTCTTCATTCTAATAACCAAGCACATAGCTGGCACTTAGCACTTGCTGAGATGAGCTGAACAAAACCTGCCTGCTGAAACTGCCCAACATTTTTAAGACTCAGAGGCAAAATTTAAGCAATTAAGAACCCAAGAAATAATCCTCACAACAAATTAATATAATGACCTTATAGACATTATAGCTATGCATTGGCTATAATTGTAAGAGGATGTAATATGCAAGAGAAATTGGTTGCTGATTCACCTGATAGCCATTGTAAGCCCTGAAGCCTGCAGATTAATAACCCTTGTAATTTTATCCAGTCCATGTAATTGCAGGTGCCATCTTTAGTCATTTAACATCTAATTCCTCAAAGTAGGTTTCCAGGCCTCTGACACTTGGTTCAAATATTCACATTGTCTTCTTAGTCCAGAGAGACTTTTTTATTAAAGAATCAAGCTGAATGTGAAATAAAACAAACACAAAATAGAGCTCAGGCTGCAAATCTAAACTGTGGGGGCGAAAAGAAGTCATTTCTAACCCAGCACTAGCTAGCTGCTCTCAAATTATCCATGTAGAAAATTGCCCAAACTTTTCTACCTAAACTGCATTTGTGTCTGATTTAAACTAAGTTCTGTTCCTAATTTTTCTTCCTTTCTCCAAAGCTTCTATCTTTAGGAAATATGGAGCCCAAGTTCTATAATTTACACTTAATTTGAACACTAATGAAAAGAAATGCTCTTCCCCTTCAAACTATTTCCTCAGTCAATTAAACAAATCCTTTAAGTGGAGTGTGTGAAGTGATTTGTGTCCAAGAACTTAATTAGTACTTAATTCTGGAATTTGTATCTTCTTAAGCCCACATCCTTTTAAGTTTCCACCAAGCTCAAAAAATGGCCCAGGTGTGGTCCCTTATCATAAGATCAAGGCAGAAGCTGATCTGATGAAGTCAAGAGGAATAAAAGACCATCTGTGTGTTCAAAAAGGGCTTCCAGGCAGCCTTCTGGCCACCAACATTTCAAATTCACAAAAAGAAACAGGAGCAAATAACACTTGCTTACTTTGTAAAATAATGACTATTCTTATTGTCAAGGGAATACATGTCCATTGGAGAAAAACTGGGGGGAAAATGCAGAACATGAAGGAGAAAATAAAATCAGCTACCTAGAGATGATGACTTTTAACCCAGACCATTTCCAAAATGTTGAACACACAATAGATGTCATATATTATAGGTCATATTTTGTGTACAGTTCTCTCATTTTCTCCACTTAGGGTAACATTTTGCCACATGCTCAAAATTACTTACAGGTATCTCTGCTTTATTTCTTCACCTTGGTGAGGTCACTTTCAGACTCTGCTGGACCGTTCCTCTAATCATTCAAAAACAACTTACTTTTTAGAAGGGAGACAATTGAAGAAGAAGAAGAAGAAGAAGAAGAAGAAGAAGAAGAAGAAGAAGAAGAAGAAGAAGAAGAAGAAGAAGA